>JZLH01S0216795.1:6750-19946 GCA_001188425.1 Eucidaris tribuloides
CCACTGATTGAAATTATTGATTGTCACTTAGCGACCAAGTATGAACTATGACGGCAATGACGATCTGATTGATTTTTGGAGTTGAAAGGGTCAAAGCGTCAAAAAGGCCGAAAGAGTGTGATATACCCGTTGTCCTTAACTTAGAATGGCTTGATCGGAATTGTGGATTGGAAACTGGGTAGAGTATGCATTGCCAAGGCACCAATGAACTGATGAGATTTCGAGGCGATACGTCAAAAGCGTCACAAGGCTTCCTAACTGTCTTGGATTTGGGATTGTTTACCATTAATACTCCAAGACGTGTTTTTGTCGAATTCAATCCTAACTTGATTCAAGTATTTAGGTTATGAAAGCCCACGATTAATGTATGTATAAATCTGCCGGGGAGTTGAAAGGTTTCAAAGGTCCGGGCTCATACATCCTGATTTTGGCTCAATCTTACATTTTAAATCAAGAATTGGCGTCGACGGATTTTAATGTGAACCTGCGCGTCCAAGAATGTAGGCTACGGGCGCCCGATAAGAATTTATATTTCGGATTGAAAGGTCATAGTCACAGGTCACAAGGGCTGATACAGACCTCATTTGGGCTCATTACCAAGTAAACTTACAAATTTCTGATCAAATGGGGGTACATGCTACATAAGCTTTTTCAATTTAATTGGGTGGTTATTGCTGACTGTGGAGAATACCATGACTGCGCGCCGCAGTTGAACTGCTCTAGTTGATACATGTACCCCCTATCTAGGTATCTCCAAGATATTGGAATCTTCATTCATCTTTCTACCAGACATATCACACAATGGACAACACACCCACATTACGTCCAACACAATGCACGTTAACTGTATGCTTTGTACGCACAACCCACACCACAATACCCCCTGCAAACACACAAATACACCCCACAACGCACACACACAATAAACCCACACCACACTCTCATACATTACAAGTACACTAACTCCCAATGCACACACATGCCACAAATGCACACTAACACCATTGTTCAGTTGTCAAGCACAAAGGCCCTAGTATATGTTCCCGGCAAAAGCGGCTTAACACTAAGATGGTCTCTGACTTGAAAACCTATTGGTCCTTTTGTCAAATCATTAGGGGTGTTTTTTAGATCCTTCTGTCAAGCTGTCATGTGCCAAATTTCAAATTAAAGCCCAGTATTTCTCAATTATAGAAATTTTTACCATGATTTAGGCCCTTCAGCCAGACAGCAATGACATGGACATTTATCATGCACACACATTGCCACGAACCGCCACACCAATTTACAAGTGCCTCTCGTTATAAAGAACACTGATATAAACAAAATTTTCATTATAAGAATTAAAATCGTTGGGTTTCCATTATCTTTGGACCTTTCTATTGTATTTTATTGTTTTATTGCAATTACCTGATATAAAGAAATTTCCTTAATAAGAACAAATTTTCAATGGGTCCCAAGGACTTCTTTTAACTGAGGAGTGGCACTGTACACCCACTAACATTGACTACAGTTAAAGCTTGTATAAACAAAATGCTGGCGCTGAAAGATTCTTTGTTTTCCATATTTTGTTATACGTGCACTCTCGTTATAAAGAAGTCCTTTGGGGACCATGAAAATTTGTTTCTTTATAATGAATTTTCTTATATCAGGCTTGGCCCCAAAAACACTAGATTACAAAGGAAATCCAACGATATGGGCAGGGGAGAGTTTACTTCTTTATAATGAAAGTTTGTGTAATCCCATAGTCCTTACGGAGAGTGCACTGTACATGTTACATTGTATCAGGGTTGGGCAAAAATTAATAAATTACAAGAAATTTTGACATTATGGGACCCAGAAAAAAATACTGTACTTTGTAAAAAAATGAAAGAATACAAGATTTTTTTATACAGTGTTTATTTATAACCAAAGGGTTACAACTGTACACTCTATATTAAAAGGTAAATGACAATAAAAAATAGAACGGGACGGAATGCACCCGGGGGGGGAGGGTTCATATTATTTTACATATTTAATTTGAAATTTCATTCCACCAATATTTACAATCTCTCTTGTGTTACAGTCGTGAGAAATTTTGCGAAATCTTCAAAAGTTGCCAATTTAATTGTTTGAAAATAATCATTACTCAATTAAGACAAAACACATTCCACTAAAAATCTTTGTCAGACAATATACATTTTTTACCAATTTGGTATTACAAGTAGATAAAAGACAGTGATTAAAAACTGTTTTAAGAAACCCTATTATAACAAGCTCGCTTTAAGCGCGGGGGGAGGAACCGCTTTCAACGAAGGCTTATGCTTGCGGTCATGGCCAAACGGCTTGGGAGTCCGTATTATAACGAGGTTCAGGTAATTACATTTAACAAGGTATTAATGTGCGTCCCACGGACCCTAGTCTAAAGCTGCCCAATTTACTTCATCTCTTCTGTTTTAAAATTTCTTCCATAAGCTCTGAATACATGTAATTAAGAAACTGTAAAACTCTACTGTCACACAATTAAAAGCGACAAATACAACCTCTTAAACAGGCACTGGTTTTACAATGTGTCAATTTTTTTTGAAATTCTTAGCTGTATGACCCTACATTCTTGCAATTGTAAAATGAAGCCCAAAGAATTGAAAGTTCAAAATGATCGGTTTTTTAAAAGCCAGATCTCCTTTTTGCATGGCATAAAAGTTAATGTAACAGTGCCACTCCGCCATTCTAAAACCAAACATGAGTTATAAAAACGAAACTAACATGTGACTGTATGGCAACGGAAAAAAGTAGAAATTCAGGTAAATCATTATCTATATAATCTTTATATACTTTGACTGCTTTGGTAATAATGAATATTTTTGATACAACGAAAAAAACTGCAATTTGACGGACTACTGGTATACTGTATATAGTAAAACGAAATATAACATCTATAAACATTCTTAGGATTGGTAAGGGAAGTATACGTGTTAGGAGCAAGTTAACTCAGTTTTAGTTGAATTATAGTGACCATTGAGAGTATTGATTGAACACATGTATGTCTTATAGAGCACAAATTCCTAGCATAGGAGCACACTCTCAGCTGGCAGTGGTAGTTTGGGACGGGTATTTTCAAAATTAAAAATTATACTGAGTCTTTCGATTTAACAGGACATGTCCATCATACAATATGTGGAAAGTGTTGCCTTTGTGTACTGGGGGAGGGTTGCAAATGGACACTCTGCCTTTAAAGGCAAGTTCACCCTGAATCCCAAGTCTGGTTTTAATCCAGCAGACAATGGAAGAAACTAATTTAAAAATGAAGGGTTGGGGCGAAATCCCAACCAAAGGAATTAACGAGTTTTTATTGGGGTTTCAAAGTTTAAATTTTTGACGGTCCACATCCCCCAAGCGCTCCCCATATGGTCACTGCCATATACTACATTCCAATAAAAGGGTGCCCCGGTTTTTTCTTCAAAAAAAATTTGGAAATGAATTATTAAACCGTGTGCATTCCATATTTAATTATATCGGACACATATTTCATTACATACTTCTGTAAAAAAAAATTCATTATCATACTTAAAATTGACAATTAGTGGAATTTTATAATTGCATAATATAATGGTAGCTGCTCGCATGTGTGACGTCACAAAATCTAAACTTTGGACCCCATAACGTCTGTTATTCTTTGGTGGATTTTCGTCAAACTTCATTGATATATTTCTCTCATTTTCTTACTTTCGATTAAACCAATAAATATCAGGGTGAACCTTGCCTTTAAGAAGGAGTGGAATGAACTTACGGAACTTCACCATATTACGCATTTATTGGTACATTGTAGACGCGGTGTTACATAAACTGACCAGGTTGGATCAACAATGTATTCCTTGCGGTTATTTTCATCCCAATCAGGGACGCAAATCCAAAGGGGGGGGGACGAAGCGGGGACATGTCGCCTCATTGATTTTGAAGGTGGGACACCAATTTAAATTCTCCCCCCCCCCCCATGATTGGAAGAAAAAAATTTTCGTCCCCCAATTTGTCTCCCTTCAATGGCGACTGCTGTGACCCGGTAAATGTAGGACCTTGGATTTAGAATAAAATGTTCTCCACGTACCCCCCCGCCCCCCCAACTGAGGCAGTTTTCAGGCGACTAACGGACCGCCGGAAAAATTTGGACCTGGGTTGTGGCAAGAAAATTTTTTTTTCGATCATGGAATGTCCCCCCCCATGATTTGAAGGTGGGGACAGCAATATCAAATGAAGGTCCCCCCCCCCGTCCCTCATTTTGAAAAAAAATGTATTTGTCCCCAAAATTTCGTAAATTTGTTCCTTCCCTTCCCCCCTCCCCCCCCCCCAACCCGAGCGAGTTTTCGGCGACTGCTGTGAGCGGGAAAATTTTTCACGTGGGATTTAGCCGTGGAACATGATGTCCCCCCCCCCATTTGAAAATGGATTGGCGCCACTGCATCCAATTGAACTTCAACATGCAGCCCAGATAGCAACATGCTACATTTGGTAAATCAAGTGTTCATTCTGTTAAACAGTGTCAGTACTGGTTAGAGAAAACTGTCCGGTAGGTATCAAATCCACCTGCACGATACATGTACATACATTTCATAATGAACAACCCTTTCACAAGATAAATGAGCCACACAAGTACCACAAACCTCAATAAGACAAGAATATAGTCCTCTATTTACATCTAGGTAAAAGAGTAAATGCTTTTCAGTGCCACATACACATAAATACAGGATTATTTACAATGTACATGCCAAGCCAAAACAATACGGATAAGTACAAACAGGACAGCCCCTCCCCCACCAAAAAAGGGCCCAACATCACAAGCTTCTGTGGTGTTGGTGTGTTGACCTAAAGTCCCGATCTCACTGGAGGAGACGTTGCCGTGACTCCCACGACTCTCTGGAGACCCGTAGTCTCAGGGAGACTGTCGTGGTGACTTCACAGCAAATTCTCCATCAATGAATCATTGAATTATTTGTTTTTATTGCCACGGCTGTTCAGTCATGGGAGTCACGGCAACGTCTCTTCCCGTGAGATCACGCCTTTACATTTACTCTTTGCCCTGTGCATTATGAATACTTAAGCTGCTGGATATTTTCAAATCTCCCAATAAACAATGCCTTTTAAACAGGTGCACTTACGCATGCATGAGTGACCCTGTATTCGACGGAAAAGAATGTATCGTTAGCACTGGGGAAAAGGTGTGAATAGATTAACCCTAATCAGGCTGGGTTTTTTTGGCTATGCTATACCAGTGGGGCGGAATTAATTTCATATCAATGAATTTTGCTAATTTATGCATAAAATCACTAATTAAAGCTCTAACACTGCTAATTTTTGTGTCTGGACACTCTTTTTAGCATTCTTAACAAGTTTACTTGAAAAAAATCCGGAATCAAAATTGATTTCCTATGTATTTTATTGTTGTTGTTTTTTTCAAATTTCTTATGTATTTCTTCAACCTTTTGTTTTTTATTGTGTTTTTGGTGAAATTTGTCGGGGACACTTGTGCGGTCATAAACAGCACAAAATTAATTGATTTCAACCAATAAAAGTAAAAATAATCATACATTTATGAATTGGGGGTGGGGGTGGTGGGGGGCGTGGAACCCCCCCGATATACATGTAGCATAGCCAAAAAAGCCCAGCCTGATTAGGGTTAACTTAAGCCTTTAGCTCAGGTGAGCTAAAAATTAATCTGGTTGACCAAGAGGTGCCCATGTTGCTGCCGTAAGACACTCGATGCCTGTCTGAACCAAAATGGAAGACATATTGAACACATCATCCACATGCCAGATTGAGATTAACCCGTTGGAGACGAATTGATTTTGCTATAACACACATTTTCCACAGACCCCAACACGAATTAACTTGCATAGTCTACAACGGGTTAAGACGTAATGACTCAAAAGTATGAAATTCACAAAAACTGCAACTGTGACTGTTCGCCACACAATACCAAAACTTTTAAACTCCCTATATTTACCGGGGGGCTACTTTTCTTTTAACTTTACCCGGGAGAAATCTCCGCCGCCCAAGATCGCTTAGCACGAGCCGTCCACCATCGCGCGCGAAAATTTTGCACGCGCATAAGGACCTGGATGTAAACTACAAGACTGTATTGTAAAATTTTCAAAAATTTGATATTTTATACATTTTAAGTAATCTAATTATGCAAATAAGTGTATGTAAATTATGTTTTTGCCTATATCTCGCTTACAATAGCTAGTAGAATGCTAATTTTTGGTGAAATATATCATTTTGACATTTTTAACAATTACTTACAAAAAAAATTGCTTGAATCGGAATTAATTTCCTATGTTATTTTATTGTTTTAGTGAATTTATTATTTGTATCTTCTTTTGTTTTTTCGAATGTTTTGTTTTATACTTATTTTTTCGTATGAACTTGTCCGGGGACCTTTTTGCGATCATAAACAGCTACACTTATCCATTTCAGCCAGTAAAAGGTAAAATAATCATACATTATGATTTTTGGCTCTGAAACACATATTTGCTTATGATTTTGTACCAAAATGCATGCATTACGAAATGTTCGCCGCAGCGTCGTAATGCCGTTTACGTTTGATTATTTTTCTGTAATGTTCTTAAAATGATGCACGAGACTTGAAAGTGAAAAGCCACAGTGAACGGCGAGTCAAAAAATTCGCGCAGGCGGCCAACTATCGTTGAATTTTTCGAGCGGGGGGAGGAGGGGGCCATTATCCCCCCCCCCCCCTGTAGTTTAGTTTAAGGATATAAAATTTCCAGATGTTTAGTTTTATGGGACAGGAGACCCATCTAAAACTAATCAATATTTCTTATTTTTACTTTAAATCAAAATGCGTTTTTTTTTTTGAGACGCTTCGTACCATACAGTTGAAGTAGAAGTACAAGTTCACATCTGTATTTACCATCAACACACTGAGTGCCATTGTACCGGTCACATGGGATTTCAAACTTAAGCTAATCTTCCGGTGTTAGTCCTTTCATCCGGGAATCAACCTTTTTTAACTTCATGTTCGACCACTTTGTTCCCTCGTGATGGTCAAGCAGATAAATTCTTCCACAATCCTTCGCCACTGTATGACTGACGCTGAACATGTGTCTCTCGTATCTCCCGAGTTGGCTATTCGTCGTTTTTACAAAACGAACCACAGCATTTTCCAATACCAGAGGGGCCGAGAACGCGATTTTACGCTTTTCGTATAAGGACCCCTGTAAATGACGAACAATCGCTGCGAGCGACACTTTAAGACAAGTTCAACGCATTGCCTCAGGGGTCTGAATTTCCGTAACGGTCGGAGTCCGGTAGCGACTTGCGTAGTACAGCACTACGGCAAGCGTGACTTGGTTGGTTATTTTCCTTTTCAGCGCCTTGGCCACGTTGCTCCTTGGTTTTTCCGGCGCATAAAAGCCTGTACCTGTCTGCGCTTTACCGACCATCTCCTTTATCTGAGACTCCCAATCAGTTGGCTGCTTTACATTGCTGCATTTTACCTTTGCCTTAGCCTTACGCAGATTTAGACAGATTCCTTTAACCTTTGGAGTATTTGTAGTATTTATAACATTACTTGTCGTACCGCTTTTCGCAGTCCCTTCCCTCAACTGGTAGTTACGTGACTGCACTGTATCATTCCTTTTGGATCCAGCCGTTAACTTCGGTCTAATCTTGACCAACCGTTTGTCTCGTAGACCTGGAGACGGTAACAATGAAATCTTGCGAAGCCCACGTGAAGCGAGAATTCTTTTGGCAAGATGTGAACGTGAAGGTCCTCCAGCGTTACCACTGTTATCATCAAAGTTTACTTGAAGATTGGCTGGATTCGCAGTCGGATACATATCTTCAATGCGCCAAGGATTTGCAACAACACTGGCGTTCCGGTCTGCTTTTCTCGCTTTCCATGCAACAGATTTTGCACTCTGCTGGTCATGCATTTGCTGAACTCCACCTTTTATTTTAGGGTCAATGGATTGCTTAGATTCACATAACTTTGCTGCATTCACGTTCGGACACACAACTGCAACGCGCCGAATATTAGCAACATCGCTTGCATTGCGGTTGGCTTTTCTTCCTTTCCCTGCAACAGATTTCATGCTTTGCTGGTCACAGATTCGTTGTGCTCCATCACTCTTTTTCGCTACATTCACGTTTGAAGACACTCCTTCAACGCGGCGAGTATTTGCAACATCACTCGCATTGCGATCCGATTTTCTTGCATTCACCGTGATAGATTCCGCGCTTTGTTTATCACATATACCCCGAACGCCATCACTCATTTGAAGGTCCACGGTTGGCTTTGGTTCGATTCGACGCCTTTTTTGAGATGGTTTGACCGGCTGAACCTGGCTTGTGCCACTACTTCTTTGAATAATTGCCGCAGTGATTGACGACTGGAAGTGCTTCACGAGAGCTTTAATGTGACCGATGCTGTACAAATGCTTTCTCGTCCCCGAACTTACGACTGTTTTGCACATCTTACACATGTTATGATCAATATCCAGAGTCTCAGAATAATGTTTTATCGTAGTCTTTTGTTTTTGCCGGAGGAGAAACCAGCCATGCAGCATTGACATGGGTACATTCAATACCATGCTTAGAGTTTTTAACTCCTTCATTAACGGAGTATGATAGCGTTCTGCATAGTACATTATGACCGCAAGCGCCAACTGGTAAGTTATTTTTGTTTTCAGTAGCTTGCTATTTGTATCATTAACACCACTACTTTTTCTAACACCAGGCTCAGCATTTTTCGTGGTCCGGTCACCACTTTGCAAATCAGCTGCATTACTCACTTTTGAGGATCCAATCTGTTTCGCCCGTGGTATAGAGGACGAAGTTGCTTGCGTGTCAGTAGCTTCTCGTGATTGGGGATTTATTTCTTGAACACACGCAGCTCGCTCTGTTTCTTGTACGTCATTACCACATGTGGTTGCATGCTGTTTGTTGTTGCTGGCTGTGGTAGTACTGGCAGAACTAATGTTTGATTGTGGTTGTGTAGTAGCTGTTTGTGGTTTCGCAACTGGTGTAGGTGCCACCAGCGTGTATTTAGTAACTTTCAACTTTGCCGCATTCACGTTTACAAACACGTCTCCAACGTGGGTATGTTGGGGAGTCGTAACATTATTTACACTGCGTTTTTCTCCGCGACTACTGTCCCCTACAAGTTTTGTGCTCTGTTTGCCATGATATTGTCGGACTCGATCATCGAAAGCTGATTTACGTTGAACTTCTTTTGCAGACGTTCTAAGCTTCGCTGGCTGAGGATTAACCATGCTTTCACAGACATTGATAAAACCTTCATGAAACTTTCGTTTGCTTGTACCAACAATTTTACTGCATGTATTACCGGAGGCAGAGGATGCAGTAACTGGCGTGGTATTGACAGGCAGATGTTGTTGTTGTTGCGCAGTTGCCGATGGTAACAAATGTAACGGTATAAATCCGACTGGTTTATTATTAGATACATACTGCTGACTGGCCATTTGCCCACTCCAGGTTGCGTTGGGGAGGTTTATTTCAGATGCGGCCACAGATTTATTTCTCTCTTCACCCTGATCAAAGGATGTTCTCTCTTGCAGTTCATTAACAAATGTTTTGTGCGAGTCGTTGCGCGTCGGTGTTGCACAAAAATGTGTTGTAGTTCCACTGGTTAATGTCTGTGTTTGTGGCACGATAAAACAAACGGCATCCTGTTGAACCTCTCCCGGGTTGTGCTACAGAAAAGCCTGATGTATGTGCGGGAGTAACATCTCCCCCTGCACTCATCGAAGAACCTGGCAACTGATGATGTGGAGTGCCTGCACTGTTTGTTGAACCATACTCTGGATATGTTTCTTCGGCAGATGGGCTCCGCGTAACCCTAGCACTTGTAGCTGCCGAAAATTGCGAGGATGGCGTTGGTGAAATTGTGTGGACTGCACTTGAAGATGACAGGTCATCAACATTTGAATTTTCCTCCTTAACTTTGTCTGCTTCGAACTCAAACTTGACTTCGAAAACTTCCATCGGTTCTTTTTTTACTGACGCCAGGTCTGGATTATTTGAATTGATGACGTCCGACTCAAAGTCGAACAGATCAAGATAGTTTAAATCATTGACGCCCGAATATATGTCTTCGTCACTCTTCAAATCCCACAATGTCAGGCCGGGCTTGGCACTTGTAGGCCCCTGCGATTGTTTTCTACTGATACTCTCCATAGTAGCTACAGTGTACTAATAATTAATCATCGCTCAGTCTGGGCGGATGACAAAGATTGGTTATGCTGGCATTGCGTTGTCACTAATCCACGACCATTTCCACGATCTATCAAATACAAAGAAAAAAGGGGGACAATTAGTAATTAATAACAATAATATTAATAAATAGTTTTTGTAAAGCACATTTCACATCACTAGGATGTAAAAATGCACTTTACAAGAATACAAATAAGAGTTACTAGGACTAAGATAATTTAATAGTTCTTAAACACAAATCTTAAAGTGATAGGCTAACATTGTGGAGCTTCAATTTAAAAAAATTGACATAATATGTTGATATCTGAACTACATAGTAGTGTTCATATGGACAAATATAAACCCTAGAATAAAAAAGTTTGGAAAGTTACACTGCCAATGGCAAGTTATGCATAAATAAACAATTAAAACTCGGGGCGAGTTTATATAACATAGGTGTACACACAGTAAGTCTATGGGAGAAAATGGGCAGGAGTCATTCCGTGTCAATTCACCCAATGGGCTTGACACCGACTCCAAATTTGCTCATACTAATATTTAGATATGGGAAATATACGCAACAAACTAAGGCTGAGTCGGGATCGGAACGGAATCCGGATTTCCGGACGGCGCTATCGGAGTTCCGGACAGATTTTTCCAGACCGCTTTCCCGATAAAAAAACAATAGCTTACACAAAGGCAAAAAAAATTAAGCAAAAAAAATATTATAACAGTGAATATTCTTTGGGTAACAAAATATATCTTAACCATCACTGACTCAAAATGAAAGTCAATGGTTGCTCAATCACTTACGCTACATCATTCATAAGGTCACTGATAGTTTAATACATGTTGTGACCTCACCTAAAATATTGCGTTCTAAACACTGCTATGTCATGATATTTTCGTGAAATATTTTTCTGCAAATCATCTCCCAAATAAGATCAAAATTATCCGTTTTCCAGCCACATTGACAAAGCACATGTAGATATTAAAATATGTTGACGAAATCAGAAACACTTGGCTAATATTGATTCACGCGGCGCGAGCAATCTACGCAGAGTCGGCCGATAGATGGCGTCGACTGCTTTCAGCAGAGCGGTGGACTTCAGGCTTGAGCTTGTCCATGGGCATTACAATAACCAGTATTATTCTATAGGTGGGACTAAGGGTATTTTTTTTCTGCTTCACATGTTGTGAATCAATCAGTGGCCAATGTTTCGTCATCAATATTTTTGTACTGCTTTGTTATTTCGTTGGAAAATTGATATTCTCAACTTTTATTTTGGGAGGTACATGTATGTGCAGAGAAATAATTTCTATGAGGAATTTCATGATGAGCCGGATTATTAGGACCCGATGTATTGCAGGTAAAAAATAAAAACAATTGCTTCCGTGACATGTTGTGATCTTTCGTGACTCATATAGTGCCACGTGTGCAGTAGTGAACGACGACATGGCGATCGATTCTTGTATCACGTTGAATCGATAAGGGGCCTACATTATGAAAAGTTTCCAATGATTCTTATTGTGCCTAGCTAGCTGAACATATAGATCTGCAGACAATTTTATGTTCATCGAATGCAATGCCATAATTCGATTATATTGAGCCAGTTAAATGAACATCACTCAAGCTTGCAAGGCTGATATCAGTTCTGTAAGAGATTTTGATAAGACTCTTATGCTTGGACTAGTTTTGCGTATGGGGCCTACAATGTACATATATACTCTTCGGGCAATTTTTTCAAATAATTATATTAGCGATGGGCACACTAACACAGTAACCATGTTTTTTATCTTAGCTGTTAAAATATATAGATTTTTGTTTCTAAAGAGAGTTAAATTTTGCATATTGTTTCTTTAATTTTGGGGGTCTGGGGTCACAAATTTAATACATTTTGGAGTGCTTTCGATCGATATTCGCCAGTCACGAATTAGATATTATTTCGGTACGATTCGGATTAGCCGACCGGGCACCGATGCGTCGAGATCGGAAAAATATTTCACGTAATGACTCACCCTTACACACAACAATACTTTTGACCAGCCCATTAATATCAAAGACATAGGCTAAGATTGAGGAGCTTCAATTAAAAAAATGTCAATCTGTGATATCTGAGCTACACAATCTACCTCAGTAATCCTGGGTTTTAGGGGCCTAAATTATTGTAGGTTGTCAACTTCAGCGTTTATGCGGTTGGTTTATTCCATCAACGTGTACGTCTTCTGACGGAATAAACTGTACATGATGAAGTTATTTAGGCCCCTTACTAGTCTACATGTGATGCAGTATTTGGTACCCCGGGGTACCAACTAGAAATCCGCCATTTTGTTGAATTATTTATTTATTTTTCAGCACTGTACCATGGGTTACAAAATTATGTAAAAGTTATGAAATAAGGGTGAAAATAACACATTTAACTTCATTTTTACCCCATTTTTTGTAAGTTTATGCCTTTTTGTTGTACACTTGCACAGCCTCTGCATCATCACCACTGATTTCAGCGATCATAACTGAAGAAAATACTTTTTTTAACACAAGAGGGCGCTGCACAACGTGGTACCCCGGGGTACAACAGTACCCCAGGCTATGGCGTGGTGCATCATGTACCTCTCTACCATCCGACCATGTCTACGGCAATCATGCGACATGTCAGGACTCACTCAGGTGCCATGCCCATGGTCACTTTGACCAAAGGCTTCGACCTCTGTATCGCGTCCGTGGTCGTTTTTCAATACTTTTCAGATGATCTTGACAGGTATTTTACATGTATCTATGGTATATGCGCTGATACAGAGTCCGAAAGGTACAGTATGCCGTTTTCTGTACACTGGACTTTCTAGTCAAAGTCGACAGAATCTGTCAACTCCTGAATGGACAGAAAATGTCAGATTTTACACCATTCCTAACACTTACGAGAGTGAAAAATCACTCCTTCTACCCACCTCCATCATGCCAATCCCGAGTCCATCCTTATTTCGTCGTCAAAATA
>JZLH01S0216806.1:7510-26651 GCA_001188425.1 Eucidaris tribuloides
GGTACCGCGTTGTGCAGTGCCCTCTTGTGTTAAAAAATGTATTTTCTTCGCGTTATGATCGATGAAATCAGTGGTGATGATGCAGAGGCTGTGCAAGTGCACAACAAAAAGGCATAAACTTACGAAAATATAGGGTAAAAATGAAGTTATAATGTGTTATTTCACCCTTATTTCATAACTTTTACATATTTTTTAACCCAGGGTACAGGCTGCTGAAAAATAAATAAATTAATTCAACAAAATGGCGGATTTCTAGTTGGTACCCGGGGTATTGCGTCCTCTGGTGCATCATTTTATGATCGGTTGCTTGAGGGAAACATAACATTTTTTTGTGGGGGGGGGGCCTTATGCAGTGTGCAGTATACAGTATGTCCCCATCGAAGGTGGAGATCTATGGAAGGGCATGAAAGTTGTAATACATAACAGACTTTCCTTCTGAATCAATATAAGAAATTCAAAATAGAGGAGAAGTAGCATATTTTTCATGAATTTTCTGTAAATTTTAATAAATTTGCGTGATTGATAAATTTCAGAATTATGTGTGGAAGTTTGGAAGCCCTAACAAAGCCCTATACTGTCAGATAAACCAAACAGAAACCAGGGCTCGACACTAGCACTTGCCCGCTTGCCCGGGGTAAGTAAAATTCATGTCGGGCAAGTAAAAACTCAAAATATTAAAATTTACTTGCCCAATTGGGCAAGTAAAATTTTGATCATGAAATGAGCAAAACATGTCCCAAAATCTTACCAATAAACAAAAGAAATGTCTAAAATTTTGTGCTCAGTTTACTACTAAATTTGATCATTATTTTCTTCTTTGCATGACTCTTGAAATATATAAATCACACCTTGTGCAACCCCCAGAATTAAAATAATACACATCCTAACTATAAAACGGCTTTATTGGTTAAAATTAGTGAGAAAACATTTTTAATGCTTTTGATTACTGTTTATTTTCAGGCAAGTAAATTTTTCATTCGGGTAAGTAAAATTCTGAAAATAATCATTTCACTTGCCCAAAGGGCACGTAGGAAAAAAAGTTAGTATGGAGCCCTGCAGAAACAAATTCTACTGTGAAATAGAACTAAGTTAGAGAAGTTATCATTTTCTTATGTTAATTTTGAATAAATTTGCATAATTAATTTCAGAATTCTGTGTTGAGGTTTGGAAGCCCCCACCAGGCCCTAACAGTTAATACAAACAGGATCAAAATCCGATGTGAATTTACAAATAGCATTTTTCATTAATTTTGAATAAATTTGCATAAATTTGAATTAATAATTTCAAAATTCTGTGTAGAAGTTTGGAAGCCCCCACCAAGACCTAGACTATCAGATAAACCAAACAGAATCAAAATCGGCCTAGAAATGACACAGAAAAGAAGGAAATTTTTAACATTTCAAGCACACAATGCACACAGACACAAGACACATACACACACATACGGAGCCTGTTTCATAGTCACCTCGCAAACTTTGTTCGTCAGGGAACAACAAAACATACTGACAAGTTACAGACATACATTACAAATACAAGCAGAATTCCTATCAAAGAGAAAAAAAAAGAAAATTCTGAAAATATCATAATTGGTGTTTTAACTTAAAAAAAACCCTAGATTAGAATTCAGGTTTATGAACAAAATGGGCAGTTGTAACAATAAATTAAGACGTTTAAGTAAAATTCACATGTATCAAACAATGCCAGGTCTTGATTCAATCAAAAATAAAACAAGTTCTATTAACAGTTCTCAAGCTGAGAGTATAGGATAGGCCCTCTCTGAGCACAAACTCATCTGAATGCACTGTCTCCACTTGGCCGTGCCTTGCCTTGGCTAATCTCCCCCGCAAAGGCGAACCAAGTAATTATAATGGGTCAACAAGTTGATCCCGATCGCGCGGCCCCCATGCCATGGCTGTGCTAGCTACGTCACGAATGTTCTCATATCCACACAAGATTTCAACACTCTCGTCCGCAAAACATTCGCCAAAATTGCCCCTGAACATCATTTAACCTCGCACAAACTCCACACTGACCACACAACAACCACAGAGACACTAAAATTCCCAAGTTTGCAACTTAATTCTGAGAAAAAGGAGTAAAATATACGGTTCATAACAATTCAGTCACTCACTGCAACTCAAGATGATAAACTATTGGCCGTGCAGAAGTTCGCACACACAATACAACACATGCACACAACCGACCACACACGGCCGAGGAACCGCATGTAAACTCGCACGAACCGAACTCCGATCAACTTTCTTCAACTTACAAACTTCGTCAAAACTGGTAGCAAAAGTTCAAATTCGACACTCTGGAAGAAAAATGTAAGAGACTGTACCTTGTCACCTGTTCAAATGTGGTTGTGGAGTACCAAGGAGGCTTAAAATCCTCAAATTCTTGATGATTTACTCCTCTGATCTTCAGGTGGTAGCAATCTCGCCCCCGAAAAAACACTCAACAATACGTGCGTACTTAACGTGCGCGTGCACGCACCGCGCCAATGTAATACAAAATAATGGGCATGCAACTTGTCCACTGCATGTACGGACGTATGGATGAGATCATTATGTGTTATTTCAATGGGACCTTTTGACTCACAGAACACATAACGCCAGCAGATGCCTATGCACGTAAATCATCCCAGACCAGCGCGCCAGCTAGCAGTTGTGCATGCACTCGACTCCCACTGATCTGAACGCGCGAAATCTTCTGAAGATTACAAAAAAGAGGAAAATCCAGAATGCGCTTATATTATGATCAAGTTCCAGTTTACTGCTGATGTTGCTAACTTGTTATTGCTAGAAAAATTGAATGACGACGAATTTTCAGCTATCCAGCATGAAACAGATCAACAAATTTGCTCTTCTAATTAATTGAAAAATATTATCATTACTTTGATTTTAATCATATTTTATGTAATCATTAAAAAATAATTATTCAAAAATAGCGGGTAAAATGGGGTAAGTGGAACACTTAAGCTTAAATGAGCTCAAAGCAAATATATTGTATATATAATTTAGAGATATATTACATTTAATTTAAACTATGTTTCATGATGAACCTTTTAAATTACGTTGTGATCAAATACCATAACGTTACGAAATTAATTTTTTTTGTTAATTAGCAGTGTTCCACTTACCCCAATTTGTACCCAACCGTGGGGTAAGTGGAACAGTGGGTGGGGTAAGTGGAACATGGTGTTATTTTGCTTGCCAGGAACCTATTTTTCATAACTGTTCACATTTAGTAGAGCACCAGTTGCGTTTAACACAATATTTTGCAACAAATAAAAAAAAATAATACAGAATTGCCATTTTTATATCTTTTTTATTGTACAATGCAAAATTCACGATTTTTCTTTATTTTTTTACATGCAACCTAAGGAAAAAAAGTGGGGTTTGAGGTACAATATCAATTATTTGTCATTAAATAGTTGTTTGAAATATGTAGTTTTATTTTCAAACCTCGGAAAACTTTTACAAAGTATGTAATTTGATATTTAAACCCTAAAAAATTTGCAAATGTGTTTAAAAATCAAATTCAGTCAAGCGTGTCCCACTTACCCCAAAGCCGGAGCCAGTTGGCGTGAGTGGAACACCCATGAAATTAATTAGCTCGTTTTCATGTTAATTTGCATAATTTTCTTTGAATTTTCGCTATTTACTTTCATTTTGTCATTATCGTAGATATCACACACATTTTCAATCTTCTCTGTGACTCCAAGAAATAAATTCATACATTTAGCATTTTTTGCCCTTAAATTAGTATTCAATCAACTTTGGCATCTTTTTTATGGTTGGTATCAAACTTTGACATTATTTGATCAATCCATGCACAGTAAATCCAGTTTTTGTATGAAGCGAAAGCAAAACGTATGGCATTGGGGTAAGTGGGACACTCGGTAGTATATTGCCAGATTTTGTTCTTGATTGAGGCCAATAATAACTCCTGTTCCACTACACCCACTTTCACTTACCTCCCCAATTTACAAATAAATACCTAGAATTACCTCTAATATATAACACTATCCTGATCGTCCTTAAAATTTATGCAGTTGTTTCTTGCATTTAACTGGATTCGCAGTGTGGCTTGCAAAATGGCCTGGTAGAGCGGTGAGAAGGAGCATTGGCCTCATGACTGGCCCCCCCCCCCCCACTCCATATAGTTCATTACGTTTGTTTTTGTTTCACAATAATAAAGGAGGGTGTTCAACCATTTGTTCATGTTACTCCTAAATGGTATTCGTCATTATATGAAATATCAGAAAGGTCAGGGATACCATTAGTTGTCTTCATCTAAAAATATACCTACGATCTTAACGCTTTTGGGTTAGAGGAGATCGCAGGTTTCAGCCAGAAAAAAAGGTTAACAGATCAAAATTTCATAAAACACAGTATATAAACTATAAGCATTCGACTGCCGCCATCGATGTATGCCTCCCACCTGCACTCCCATCCAATGGATTTAATTTAAAACTCAAAGTTACCATGGTACAGACTACTTAATAAAAGCATAATATAAGCCACGTGACCTTTGAACCAAGTACGTAATAACTCCAATTTAAAGCCGCTCTCAGTATTGCGTAAGATGCCCAATCAGCCATATTAAGTCGGTGACCTTTGTCTGACCTTTCAACTCCAAAATCGAATCAAGTAATGGGTGCTTTATATAAATAACTCTCCAAGTTACATCAAATCGGAGCAATACCAAGTTATCACAGATAATACCCAAATCGCACATATTAACCTGACCTTGACCTTGAGCTCACCAAAATTAATCAGTTTATTGTGCCTCATAATACATACATTCACCTCAAAATTACATAAAAACTGACAGACCGGTTCTCAAGTTATCAGTTGTAACGAGCCCAAAATACAGACATATTTAGGCTCGTGGACCTGACCTTTGGACCTTCAGCTCCAGAAAAATCTAATCAGTTTATTGGTGCCTTATATAAATACTTCACTCAAGTTTCATCACAATCCGACCAGCCGCTCTCAGTTTATCGCGTTAACGAATGCCCAAACAACATATTAAGCCTGACCTCGACCTTTTCACCTTTGAACTCACAAATCTAAAGTTCATTGTGCCCCACAATAACAATACTTCAACCCACGTACATCACAAATCGATTGAGTTCTCAATTATCGCGGTAACGAGCCAAATCATACATATTAAGCCCGTGACCTTTGACCTTATCAGCCCAAAAATCAATCAGATTCATGGCCTTCATAATACACTCTACACACCAAATAACATGACAATCAGCACCGCTCTCAATATCCGCGTACGGCCCAAAATCAGACATATTTAAGCCCGGTGCCTTTGACGCTTTAACCTTTTCAGCCCCAAAATCTAATCAGTTCATGCCTATAATACATACTCACCCAAGTTACATGACAATCGACCAAGCCGCTCTCCAGTATTCGGGAAATAAAAAAAAAAAAAAAAAAAAAAAAAAAAGAAAAATAAAAAAAAAACGACCCAATCCAAACAATCAAGGCCCCATGACCTTGACCATATCAGCTCCAAAAATCTAATATCAGTTCATGGTGGCTCAAGACATACTTGGTCCTAGTTTATCAAAATCCGATTGGGTTCTCAATATCGAGTAACAGAGCCAAAATAAACATATCTTAAGGCCCGTACCTTTGACCTTTGGACCTTTGACCTTTGATCTCTCAAAATCTAACCATTACTTGGCCTCATAATACATACTTCACCCAAATAACCATAAAAAATCTGACAGACCAGTCTCAGTTATCTATGTAACACCCAAAGCAGACATATAGGCTGACGGTGACTTGACTAAAAACCCCCTTTGACCTTTCAGCTCCAAATCTAATCATATTGGTGCCTTATAATAATACTTCACCCAATTTCATCACAATCCGACAGCCATCCAATTATCGCGTTAACCGAGCCCAAATCTAACATATATGTAAGGGTTCGCGGTACCCTATCGACCTATGAACTCTTTGAACTCCAAACACTAATACATTCATGTTCCCCACAATATCATACTTCAACCACGTTACATCAAATTATTGGGATTCTCAAGTATCGCGTAACGACCAAATCAACATATAAAGCCGTGACTTTGACCCTTTCAGCCCCAAAATCTAATCATCATGGTGCCTCATAATACATACACACCCAAATTAACATGACAATCCGAAGCACCGGCTCTCAAAGTTATACGCGTAAGAGCCAAATTCAGACATATTTACGCCCGTACTTGACCTTTGACCTTCCGCCCAAAATCTAATAAATTCATTGTGCCTCATAATACATACTTCGACCCAACGAACATACAATCCGACCAGTCCGCTCTCAATATCGCGGCAACGAGCCAAATCAACATATTCACGCCCGTGACCTTTGACCTTCAGCTCCAAAATCTAATCATTCATTGTCTCAAATACCATACTTGGTCCCAGTTACATCAAAATCCAATGGTCTCAATCTACGCGTAACGAGCCCAAATCAGACATATTTAAGGTCCCGGACATTTGACCTTGACCTTTGACCTTTCGCCCCAAAATCTATATCATTCATTGGTGACCTTATAAATACATACTACACCCAAATACATCGAAATCCAGCAGCCGTCTCTCACAAGTTATCGCGGTAACATCCAATCAGACATTATTTAAAGGCCCGGTGACTTTGCGCTTGACCTTTCAGCCTCCAAAATCAATCAATTCATTGATGCTCATAGTACATAACTAACTGTCCTAGTTAATCAAAATCCATCCGGGGGTCTCACTTATCGCGGAACGGAGATCCGGTAACGGACGACGGACGGACGGAACGGACGACGACGGACAAACCCAGAAAACATGAATCCTCCGCAACTTCTTCGGACCAAAAAACTGAGTGCCCGACGACGACTCAAAACCATTTAGTGCCCGCCCCCCCCCCCCAAAAAGCAAAAAAAATATCTAAATATAACAATCGATAAGCGCACATAAAAAAAAAAAACGTACTACCCGTTTTTTTTATAGGCTACTTAAAAACAACATTAGAGGCGGTCGCCCCCACCCCCCCCCCTTCACCCTCACTTTAAATCACACTCACTCATAGACACAATCTAAATAACAATAAATTGTACTAAATAAGAGTCAGCCATCGCTACTTTGCAAAATACACCTTGAAGAAGAAAAATAATCAAGAACCTTATAGCAAGTCACATCATAGCTCAATTTTAGAAATCATTTTGAATTGCAATTTTCCGTGAACGTACATCTGAGATTTATATTTGCCACCCCCTAAACAATATATAATCAAGAATTTCAGTAATAGCTTGACATTTTGTAGCGCCGACTCGACACTAAAACCTGGTTTTTATAAATGTCGGTATTGCCTGTTGTTGTGAGTCACGTTGTTACGCGCGTTAATAGACTTGTAACAGACAATCGATTTGCGTATGTTATCTTTTTGGTTATTTAATACATCTAGTGTTATTTTTTATAGTTATTGTGTTGTCGTTTAGTTACGTTTTTGTTTAATGGGATTTTAAATATAGGATACTTAGGATACAAATTTATCAGTTTTTGGTGTGTTTTTTTTAATTACTTTAATTTAAAACTTTTTTCATTATTTTTGTGGATTTAAAAAAAAAATATGTAATTGTTATTGCGCTCACACGTATTTTAGTTTTTAATTTAGTCATCTCAGGAAATCCAAAAATTGCTTCACATACTGCGTTTTTGTGAAATAAACACTTGTGTTGAAAATTTTGGACGATATAGGACAAGGAACTTAAGTATCAACAAAATATTACATAATTATGAGCATGAGTGCATTAGAGCGAGAAACTTAGTTTTAGAGGAATTAAAGTAATCGTTAGACTTTGATTAGAATTATTGTCTCGTATAAGGACAAAAGTTCAATCGTCTAAAAGTCTTCTTTCAGACATTTGTGTTCATCATGTACGATAATAATACAAATACAAATGTGTAACACATTTCGAGAACATGACAAATTTTATGCGTAATATCAATATAATACAAGATTACTGTTCTGAATTGACTTAATTAAGAGTTTCGGACGGATTCTGACTATGGACCTTTTGATTCTTTTTTTGTGCATTTCTCAAATTCAGGGTAATTATTGATCTTTATCCTTAGCACGCTAAAGAGTCGATTTTGCACATTCGTACAATTAAATTGAACAATCGTAATAATTATGTTTTTCCCTCACTTTTGCACCGGAGACACTGAAAAAATAGCTAGTTTGCTTAAATAAAATCTATGGAAAAGTTACTATTTTCAACACCACAAAAAGGAGAGCGAAATTCAGAGAAAATGGGAAAAGAACAATTGTCATTATCCCCTCAAAATAAATTCAGCGTGTAAAGAGTTAAATTTCGCAAACGTATCCTTCGTAAAAGTCATAAGGCCATGAGCGATGTTTTCCTGTACAGCAGGAGGGGTGCAAATGAGATTTCCTGCTTTAAAATACATAAATAATTGAATAAATGCATGAATAAATGAATAATAAATAGATAGATAAATAAATAAATAAATAAATAAAAATAAATGAATAAAGGAATAAGCCTGAATGAATAAATAGATAAATAAATAAATATATAAATAAATAAATAAATAAATAAATAAATAAAAATAAATGAAAAAGGAATAAGCCTGAATGAATGAATGAATGAATTAATAAATAAATAAACAAATAAACACATACATACATACATACATACATACATACATACATACATACATACATACATACATACATACATACATACATACATACTCTTAAAAATTCTGGGTCAGTCTGACTCGGAGAAAGGATCCGTTGGGGGCACACCCGGAAAAGGGTCAGGTTTAACCACATTCCGGGTCAAGTTTGACCAAAATCCAAGTCAGGTATACCCATATTTTGGTCAACCTTGACCTGGAATTTGGTTAAAGTTGACTTTTTTCCGGGTGTGCCCCCAACGGATCCTTTTCCGAGTCAGTCTGACCCGGGATTTTTAAGAGTGTACATACCCTCCCTACTCAAAAGTATTGCAACATACAATATAACGCATACATTTTACGTTAAAGGGGTCTTTCTAAAATGATGTCCTAACTCCGTTTATTATCAATTTTTTTTTATATAAAATCAATGAATATACTTTCTCGTTTCCTTCTCCAAGGCGCGAGAGATTGGAACATAAATTGTAACCCTTTTTTTGCTCCCTGTAGGGGTGGTGTGTTAATTAACACAAACATCGTATAATTCGGTTTCAGATTACCTATGAAACGGTTTTAATGGTTTGGAAAGACTTCCAGCAAACAAAAAATGTCGCTATGATCCTCTGAAGAGGTCTCAGAAAGAAGACCACGCCCCTCGAAGACGAAAGTGACCTTCTATCTTCATAAGACAGTGTCAAGGAGGATAAGGCTACTCATAAAATATGATGGCTTTTTCTTCGCATCATTATATCCAGTGTACCGAGAAGTCTCATGACAGTAAATTTTAAGATGTTTACAATAGTAAACTGCCTTTAGAATAGAACAAGATCTAGAAATTATATCTTCAAGAGGTCTCGTTTAAAATATGGCGCGTTTCCTCCTTACCACTGTCTTATGAAGATAGGAGGTCACTTTCGTCTTCGAGGGGCGTGGTCATCTTTCTGAGACCCCTTCAGAGGATCATAGTGACATTTTTTGTTTGCTGGAAGTCTTTCCAAACCATTACAACCGTTTCATTGGTAATCTGAAACCGAATTACGATGCTAGTGTTAATTAACACCCCATCCCTACGGGGAGCAAAAAAAAGGTTACAATTTATGTTCCATCCCCTCTGTCGTGGGCGCGCTTGCATTTGATAATCTCTCCGCCTTGGAGAAGGAACGAGAAAGTATATTCATTGATTTATATAAAAAAAATTGTAATTTTCCAAAAATAAACGGAGTTAGGACATCATTTTAGAAAGACCCCTTCAACGTAAAATGTATGCGTTATATTGTACGTTGCAATAATTTTGAGTAGGGAGGGTAGTTACATACATACATACATACATACATACATACATACATACATACATACATAGCATACATACATACATACATACATACATACATACAAACATACATACATACATACATACATACAATGCATACATACATAACATACATACATACATACATACATACATACATACATACATACATACATAGTATATACATACATTTATACATAACTGATAATGCCCTTTTGTTACGCACAACTTTATGTGACATTTATTTATAATTTACAAATATACCGTATGCATGTATGAACATGAAAAACAAATATACCAATCTCATGCAGATAATTATTCACAGACAAATACGTGTTTACTGAACTGAAGTGATTTTTTTTTTCAGGGAGTTTCACACAAAGTCCAACCATGGACCTACAACGGTCAGTAGATCTTTACTCTTTGGTGCATTTTTCAAATTCTGTGTAATTACTGATCTTCAGATTTCACAGACATTTCACAGTAGCTTAAGAGCATGCCGAGTAATGTTCTGATGTGCTGCTGGAGAGCTGCAATGGATATTCTCTGGTGTCGACTGCGGGCTGGAGCTCCCTGGGTTATGTGCTGTGTTGTGTCCATCACCTGTCCGAAGGATGGAAGGGAAGGGCTCAAGGTTCTGGTGGCGGGGGAAGGGGCAAGGCCAAGTCAGGGGTGGTCAACCGGGGTGCTGGGGGGGGTGGTTCCCCCATTTGTGGGTGGGGAGGGGTGGGGAGAGGGGTTCTTAGGGAGCTACAGGGCGGTGCAACAAGGGTGGGTTGGGGAAGGGGTTGCTTTAGGGACGCTAGGGGGTGGGGAAGGGTTGCTTAGGGAACTGCTAGCAATGACGGTTAAGTCAGGCTGTGCACAGGGTGGTGGGGAAGGGTTGCTTAGGACTTGCAGCAAGACAGGTAAAAGTCGAGCAGGTGCAACAAGGGGTGGCTGGGAGAGGGGGTCAATCCCCCTTGTGATTGGGAATAGGGTTTGCTTAGGGGTGCTTCCCTCCCTCGAATGACCTATTCGGAACAGATCCATCAAAGACATTCAGGTATTGTGTGGGCGGGGAAGGGGATGCTTAGGACTATTATGGAGGGCTCTTTGTTGGGAACAGATCACAAAAAACTATTCAGGTGGTGTGTGTGGTGGGAAGGGCTTAGGGACTGCTAGCAAGGAAGTAAAGCCGGGCGTGCAACAGGCGTGGATGGGAGAGCTCGCATCCCCCCCCCATTTGTGTGGGAGGGTTACTTAGGGGCGTTGCCTCCTCCCTCGAATGAGCCTAATCGAACACATCCACAAAAACTCAGGTAGTTGTGTTGGCGGGGGAAGGGATGCTTTAGACTGCTAGCAAGGACAGGTAAAGTCAGGGGCGGGCCGCGTGGGTCAGGGACTGCTTAGGGTGTTGCTCCCACCCTCCCCCCCTGCCACTACACCACTTGAAATCATTTTTTCATGAAATTTTGGCCTTGGCTGGCGCCACCCTTGTTAAAGCGATATTATGCAACAGGTTCGGTGGGAATGTCCAAAATTTTGTGTGCCCCGGTGGCCCCCAAAATTATGAAGGAAGCTAAAAGGGGGGGGGGTGTCATTCGGTAAAAAACTGCTTTTTGTCACAAGGGCCAGGGGGGTTGTGTTTGAAATGTCAAGTATACGCAAACATGTAAATGCCGATTTCTTTAGCAGACGGCAAAATGTAGTCGGCATAGCAACTTTTCGGCGGTGAGGTGACCGGGGAACACTTTGGACTCTGGATCGAGAAAAAAATCGGCACTACCTCCCCCCCCCCCCCCTCCGCCGAGTCGATTTTCGGCGACTGGTGTGTCGAAAAAAAAAAGATTGTGTAATGAGTTTGCGACCCCCCCCCAAAAAAAAAAAAAAAAAAAAAAAAAAAAATTGGTGCCACTACAAAATTCAAGGGCCCTCATACGCCTGCTGAAAAAATCCTAGCTTACGCCACTGGTTGTAAGGGTGTCTAACATTGTCATTGAATAGTTTATTTATACAAAACAGGAGAGAGTGGATGGAAGAGATAGATCGGGTGTTGACCGATAGATTTCCTTAATATTCGGTCTTCTCCTTTTAAGCAATGTTGACATTGGTCGTATAAGCGAGGGGCTAGGGATAATACAGGGTCGACTATTCAGAATATCGTTAAGGTCGAAGGAAAACTACTGTACTTGACTTCTCATAATCGGGAGGAAATCCTCTACCATATCTTCAGCGTAATGTACGTAAGAATAGTACAGGGAAATGACAAAATCATTGATAGATGTTGAAATATGATTTAAAAACTGATTTAATACTTCTAGATATGATTTGGAAGACTGCACGTTGCGGTGGGAAAGAGAGTGGATAGGACAGGATAAAAGAATACAGAGCGGTCGGAAAGAGGAGGATAATTAGGTGATAAGGGAAATTAAATGGGATTGGGGAGGAATAAATGGGCATTAAGGCAATAAGGGGAATAAGAAGAAAAAAATAGGGGGGGAATAAGAGAAAAATAAGGGGATATGAGGCGAATAGAGGGGCAATACGAGAGGATACAACGAAAGGGCTGGGGAAGGGTTGGCGATTTGGCGAACAATTGGGAGATGGGAGGATATTGGGACCCCCCCCCAAAAAAAAAGAGGGAACGAGGGTCGTGGTGCGCTCATGCGCGCTTCGCGCCGATAGAGCTAGTATACTGCTGCTGTTGCTGCTACTTCTTTCTACCACGGCATACCAGGTATAGTGGGACGTAGCCAAAGAATCACGTGAAGGGGGTATAGCTCCAACTGCCAGCCATAAAGGGGGGAATGCCCGATCTAAAAAAGACAATACCACAAGTTTTCACCTTCATATTTGTGTGAAGAACAACATACCGTGGGAGTAACCTACAAACATTAGCATTGAATAATGTTCTTACAGGAGTAACAGGAGTGTATTTTGGTACATTTCTAACTTCGTCTTGTCTCTATTCCTCTCGCTGCCAATCACTGACACATATTCAGTCAGATATCCCCTATAACAGTTACAGTTATTATTATTATTATTATTATTATTATTACTATTATTAATGTTGTTGTTGTTGTTGTTGTTATTGTTATTATTAATAGTAGTAGTAGTAGTAGCAGTAGTAGCAGTAGTAGTAGTAGCAGTAGTAGTAGTAGTAGTAGTAGTAGTAGTAGTAGTAGTAGTAGTAGTAGTAGTAGTAGTAGTAGTAGTAGTAGTAGCAGTAGAGTAGTAGCAGTAGTAGTAGTAGTAGTAGTAGTAGTAGTAGTAGTAGTAGTAGTAGTAGTAGTAGTAGTAGTAGTAGTAGTAGTAGTAGTAGTAGTAGTAGTAGTAGCAGTAGTAGTAGTAGTAGTATCATCGTCATCATCATCATCATCATCATCATCATCATCATCATCATCATCATCATCATCATCATCATCACATCTTTTTCCTTAATATACACATACTTCTGATTCCTGAAAATATTCCTCTGCCCCTAACAGCCAGTGTCTTGTTTTGTTATTACTCTTATCACTCCAGTTTTTGTCATATTCATGTAGATAATTATTACAAAGCCCAGGGACCAATGGCATTACAAGGTGTACATGAGCGTGTGAAACAAAATCGCATAAAAAGGGTTTTTCACGGACGGGCGATGTATACGCGCGTATATGCAGTGAAAAGGGTATCAAAATCGACCCCCCCCCAAAAAAAAATAAAATAAATAAAAATAAAAAAATAATAAATAAAAAGAGGGTACACTTGTAACAGAAGGCTTACTTGCTAAGGATACCTTTTCAAATTTGAATAGTTATTAAGGGTATTCTAAGATTGAAGGATAATTACTAGTCTTGTTTAGGGTCCATTTTGAAAGTCCATATACACGAACATGGAGTTCAGAGGCGTCGATCCTGTGGGGGCAGGGGGGCAGTCGCCCCCCCCATGAAAATATTGGGGGGCAAACATATCGATTTGCCCCCCCCCCAAAATAATTTCGACAACTTGAAAAATTCATCAATGCAAGGATATGTTTAAAAAGCATTGAAAAGCACTATAAAATCATTAAACTTACCTAGTACTACAAAATTTAAAAAATTGTCACTTTTTCGGGGCGCTTCGCGCGCAAAATTCTGGGATGTAATTTGGCGCGCTGAGCGCGCCGAAAAACATGGATCGACGCCCCTGAAGGAGTTCACCGCGTGCCCCTTCCCCCCCCCCGGGTTACAAACTTGTACTTTAGCGTGTATGCGAGAGTTGGGATTATTGCATACTTTATTTTTAACACGGACCCATCCAGCCTATATAGCATGTTTGCGGTCTTTTTTTTAATGAATTATATCATATATCACAGAGGAATCACTTTTCCTGTTAGTCTGTTGGTCTGTTACGAAAATGAGTTTTTGTTTAACTTGCTCTCATTTCTTTATTTCTGCATCAATTGTGTTCACACTTGGTACAAATGATCCTTGGGTAATACCACATGCTGATGTGGATGATGAGGTCAAAGGTCATCTAGAGGTCAAAAGGTCAAATGATATGAGGCCATGTGCATCATTTTTCTTGAAGTTTTTTTTAACTTTCGCTCATTTCTTTTTGTACATCAATTTTGTTCAACCTTGGAATAATTAATCAGTGGTACCACATGTTTGTTGATGAAGATGGTGAGGTCAAAGGTCATCTAGGGTTAAAGGTTAAAGGTTATATTGCATGTTTTATTGATCGGGAAATCAGGCGAGACTCGTGGTTCGTGAACCACCTTGTTGTTGTTGTTGTTGGAAGTCTTTCCAAGCCATCAAAATCGTTTAACCTGTTGAAGGGAAATATTAAACCGAATGCTACGGTAAATTAAACACCCCATCCCCATAGGGAGGGGAAAATGTTAAATTTTGTGTTCAAGTCCCTCTGCCGTGGGTGTGCGTGCATCTCCCCGCCTTAGAGAAGAAAGAAGAAAGACTATTCATTTCAAATATAACTTGTTATTTTCCAAAAATAACGTGTGAAAGTATTTTTGGAAAATATAACAAATTATTTAAAATGAAGTCAATGAATATTCGTTCTCCTCTCTTCTCCAAGGCGGACTGATTATCCAATGCACGCACCCCCTTAAGGCAGAGGGGTTGGAATAAAAACTTTAACTTTTTTTGTTTGCTCCTGACATAATTATACATGTAGTAAAATCCATTCATCGCAAAATGCATGCGTTATAGTGTATGTTGCAATACTTTTGGGTAGGGATCGAGGGTATAGACCGGGCCCATTTGTTTTATTTCAGAACAACGTATGAACATGGGGGTCTCGCGAACGACGAATTTTTGCTGACACCCCCCCCCCCCGATCTCCCAAATGCCTCCGGAACGGCCTTCAAACAAAAAGGGGGCTTTGAAACGACAGAAATAATGTTGTGATGTTCTGAAACAATGGATTGTCAAAAATGGTATGCAAGATTGAACCCAGAAATCGAAACTTTTTTGTATCACAGGCTAAAATGGAAATAAATGGTCGATTTTCATTTAGAAATTAGAATTAATAAAGTGTAAAAGTGTGTTCAAACATAGCCTAAATCGTACGTTCGTGTGATATTTAGGATATATATTTTTTACATTACAAACAAACTTGTCTTAAATGATTCAAAAACAGAGATCATCTTTTTCGATTCACGACTCACACCAGCTCCGACATTTCAGATTGGACAATCTACCATCACACCTTCCCCAGCTGCTAGAAATCTTGGAGTTCTCTTGGATTCTTCTTTGAATATGAGAAACCACATTGATAAAATCTGCCCTCATGGCTGTCAGGAAAATAAGTAAAATCCGTCGCTACCTGGATCATGAAACCACCCGTTTAGTTCATGCTCTTGTCACCTCTAGGCTTGATTCCTGCAACTCTCTGCTGTATGGTCTTCCTGCTAAAGACATTGCCAAACTTCAACGTATACAAAATATCGCTGCTCGCCTTATCACCTGTATTCCTCGTTCTCACCACATTACACCAACTCTTCAAACTCTTCACTGGTTACCTGTCGACATGCGCATTGCCTATAAGATCCTCCTCCTCACCTTTAAGTCAACAAATGGACTCTCCCCAGCTTACCTCTCCGACCAACTACATCACTATATTCCGTCACGGACCTTGCGTTCTTCAACTCAAGCCCTTCTGCAGCTTCCTTACCGCATTCCCTCCAAATCTTATGGTCAACGATCCTTTTCTTTCGCCGCCCCTTTTCTATGGAACAACTTACCCCTTCACATACGCAATGCTGGAACAGTGAACATTTTCAAAACTTTGTTAAAAACTCATTTATTTCAGCTTGCCTACCTAAAGTTCACATTTACTTTTTGTACATTATCTGTTTTCGTGTTATCTTGTTATTTGTTACTTTGAATTTGCCTGTATAATATTATAGGCCTATTGCTTTTTGAGTATCTCTTTCAGCGCATAGAGGCTTTAGCAATTTGCGCTATATAAATATCTTGTATTATTATTATTATTATTATTACATTGTACAAAGCAATGTCTTTGATTGTATCTACGCTGATCAGCAACTTTAGATTAGACAAGGGCACTTACTGTACTAACATGGGGATCGACTTTAGATTCTGCTAAGATCGACATTAATGTAGGTCAAGTTGTTAAAAGTCAAAGAACTTTTATTTCCATGAAAAGGTCATGCGCGCTGCGCTTCCAATAAACTCACTACGTACGCGTCGGATGTATCGCGCGCATGCAATGTTTATGATTTTATGAATGACGTGTGCGTACCGAACCGGTATGAAGTGTGAATGTTATTTTGGATATAACGTGACTCTCTTTTGACAGTATTAAGGAAAGTAATATGAATGATGGAGTCGTCTGCTGGTAAAATCGACGAAGATTATCTCTCAGATACATCGTTACCTCTGGGTTGTTTTCATCACTGTTGCGTTTTGCTGATTGAAATCGTCGTATTGCTGTGTCGCATGTTTTGTGGCGTTGTGCGCAGTTATGTACAGATTCGTTCTTGCCTGTCTAGTCCAAATAGCGTGATGGGTCGTACTGTTTTGATAACGTGGATCGCAAATGCCTTGGGAGACTTGCTGTCGCTAGAATTCGCGAGAAGGGGGGCTCAACTTGTTCTTTTGGACATTGATAATGAAGGAAACAATCGTCTGGCAGAAGATCTACGGGCAAAAGGAAGGACTGTCCATGCCTATCAATGTGACCTCAGCCAGAGAACAAATTTGTATGCAGTTGTTGAACAAGTTCAGAGAGATGTGGGCCATATTGACATTTTGATCAACAATGCGGCTACATTGAGTGGAAAGCCGGTCTTGGACTGTACGGATAAGGCTATTGAAAAAGTACTAGAAGTAAACACAATGGCCTATATTTGGGTATGCGTATAAATCTTATCGTAAATTAATTAGCTTTGGCATTGTAATGAAAATTATGTTATTAGTCTTATTCAGTTGTGTCATGTTAATCATAATTTAGACCAATGGAATCTGTCTCCTTAATATTCGGGGGCTTCTCATGTGATAATATCAACAAGATAATGTCAATATTGTTAATTTAATAGAAGCCCCTGAATATTAAGATTCCATTGGTCTAGTTATGATTATCATTTATTTTGAAATGAAAAGCATGTTTGTGCACTGCTGACTGCTGAGTTAAAATGAAATGTTTCACTCTCTCTGGAACTAAAAAAAAAAAAAAAAAAATACAGGCTACACAATTCACGTAACTATAGTGTAGTGTAATCTAGGTGGTTTAAATTACAGGACTGGGACAACACATGGGTAATGATAATTCTGCATTGTTGACAATTTGACAAATGATCTTTTCCAGATATAATCACACATTATTTTCTTGTAAGATTTTTTTTTATTGAATGGGTTACAAAACTAGGCTACACCTGCATACCATGCCATTTGTTCACAGATGATGTATGTATGACATTGCTAACTTGAGTTCAATATCCATCCTGGCAGTGAGTTTAACTTCCTGTTTCTGGTTAATAATTAATTTTACACGTGTTTACAGCAAAGGTCAATGTTTTATACCCCAAAATAGATTGGGTTAGTTTGTTTCTGTGGATAGTGTCTGGCCCTTGGGCACATTCCAGCCATAGTTGTTTGACCCTGCTTGAACTGTAAAAACTTAAAAAAAAAAAAAAAAAACTACACTCTCATCTTTGCATACAAAGCTACTGATTAGAAACAAGGGTTTTGTAGTGAGTTACTTACAATGAATGTGTACCTAGTGACCAAGAAAGAAATTAATTGCAGAATCTCAGGCAGCAATGCAATATTGAAGACTACTCTGATGCTTTGCTTTACATACATCTTACAGATGAATGATCAATATACAAATTTCATTATTCAATCAGATAAAAAAGAACACGTACACCCTGTATAAAAATTCCTGAATCTGCAGTTATATATCACAACCTTCAGCAGGCCTTCAACACATTTTGTTGCCTGCCAGGTTGGGCACTTGAATCAAGTACCCGACAGCAAAATCTAAATGCCCAAATTGTTGGACAAAAGAAATGTCCAATTGTTGTTGTCTTTTTGGTACTAAATTTAAATTTAGCAGAAAACAAAGGCACTGCCCGATTGGGCAGTTTTTTTTTCTGAATGCCTGACCGGAATTTTCAGGTGCCCCAGGCACTCGGGCACCCAAGTTTGTTGAGCCCTGCCTTCAGTATTAACCCCAAGGTTTTCCACAGTTTTACTTTCTCTGTTTTACTAATGACTGCTATTGTCTGTCTGATATCCCTAGTTGTGCATGTACAGGTTCTTTGCAAAGTTTACAAATAATTTTGTGCAACAACTTGAACAATAATGTGATCTTGGAATATTTCATGCTGCACAATTTTTTTTTTATATTTCAATTGTGCCTTGAAACTGGCACAATAACAGAAATTTGTGAATAGTTTTGTGCATTTTCTACATGAACATAACACAATGAACTTAAAAAGCTCACAAAAGTCATCTCACTTCACTTAGCTACGTAGTTGTAGAAATTGTGCAACAAAATTCCAATTAATTTGGTAAATAGTTTTTAGTAAATTGCAATCTATAAATATATACCAATCAAAAGAGAGTTCTGCTTATATGATGGATATGATATGTGCACTTACATTATTGAGACCACTTTAAAAAAACCTTTTTTTTGTTTTTTT
>JZLH01S0216806.1:28925-41569 GCA_001188425.1 Eucidaris tribuloides
TTGCGTACCGAACGGTATGATGTGTGAGATGTTATTTTGGATATAACGTGACTCTCTGTTGACAGTTATTAAGGAAAGTAAATATAATGATGGAGTCGTCTGCCTGGTAGAAATACGACGAAGCATATTTCAGATACATCGTACACCTGGTTGTTTTCTCATGTTGCGTTTTGCTGATTGACATCGTCCGTATGCTGTCGCGTTTTGTGGCGTTGTGCGCAGTTATGTACAGATTCGTTCTTGCCTGTCTAGTCCAAATAGCGTGATGGGTCGTACTGTTTTGATAACGTGGATCGCAAATGCCTTGGGAGACTTGCTGTCGCAGAATTCGCGAGAGGGGGCTCAACTGTTCTTTTGGACATTGATTAGATAAGGAAACAATCGTCTGGCTATAGAAGATCTACGGGCAAAAAGGAAGTGACTGTCCATAGCCTATCAATGTGACTCGGGCCGGTTGACCAGAGAAAAATTTGTATGGCAGTGTTGAACAAGTTCAGAGAGATGTGCCATATTGACATTTTGATCAACCAATGCGGCTCTCATTGAGTTGGCAAGCCGTGTCTTGACGTAGCTGGATAAGGCTATGAAAATACTTAGAAAGTAAACACAATGCCTATACTTGGGTATGCGATAAATCTTATCGTGAAATTATTGCTTATGCATTGTAATGAAAATTAGTTTATTAGTCTATTCAGTTTTGTGTCATGTTAATCCTAATTAGACCAAATGGAATCTGTTCTCCTTAATATTCGGGGGCTTCTTCATGTGATAATATCAAGCAAGATAATCAATATTGTTATCTTAATAGAAGTCCCCTGTAATATTAACGATTCATTGGTCTAGTTATTGATTATCATTTATTTTGAAATGATAAAGCATGTTGTGCACTGGCTGACTGCTGAGTTTAAAATGAAAAGTTTCACTTCTCTCTGGACATAAAAAAAAAAAAAAAAAAAAATCAGGCTACACAATTCACGTAACTACTAGTGTAGTGTAATCTAGTGGATATTCAATACATGGACTGGGAGCAACACATGGGTATGATATTCTGGCATTGTTGACTAATTTGACACATGATCTTTTCCAGATATACGATCACACATATTTTCTTGTAATGATTTTTTTTTTATGAATGGGTGTACAAAACTAGGCTCACTGCATACCATCGCCAGTTTTTAACAGATATGTGGTATTGAGCATTGCTAACCTATGAGTTCAAGTATCCCATCCTGGCAGTGAGTTTTAACTTCCTGTTTCTGGTTAATAATTAATTTACAACGTGTTACAAGCAAAGGTCAATGTTTTATACCCAAAATAGCTTGGTTAGTTTGTTTCTGTGGATAGTGTCTGGCCTTGGACAATTCAGCCATAAGTTGTTTGACCCTGCTTGAACTTAGAAATCTTAAAAAAAAAAAAAAAAAAAAAAGAAATCATGCTCATCTTTGCAATACAAAGCATACTGATTAGCAACAAGGGTTTGTATTGAGTTACTTACAATGAATGTGTACCTAGTGACCAAGAAAGAAATTAATTGCAGAATCTCAAGGCAGGTGCAATGCAATATTGAAGACTTACTCGATGCTTTGCTTTACATACATCTTACAGATAATGATCAATATCAATTCATTATTCAATCCGATAAATAAAGAAACGTACACCTGTATAAAAATTTCTGATGCTGCGGACAGTTATATATACAAATCCCTTCAGCAGAGCCTCAACACAGTTTTGTTGCCTGCCAGTTGGGCCACTTGAATCAAGTACCCGACAGCAAAATCTAAATGCTCAAATTGTTGGACAAAGAAAATTTCCAATTGTTGTTTCTTTTTGGTCTAAAATTTAAATTTTAGCAGAAAACAAAGGCACTGGGCCTCGATTGGGGCAGTTTTATTTTTTTCTGAATGCCTGACCGGAATTTTCAGTCCCCAGGCACTCGGCACCCAAGTTTGTTTGAGCCCTGCTTCAGTATTAACCCCAAGCGTTTTCCACAGTTTTACTTTCTCTGTTTAACTAATGACTTGGCTAGTTGTCTGTCTGATATCCCTAGTTTGCATGTACAGTTCTTTGGAAAAGTTAAAAAATAATTTTGTGCAACAACTTGAACAAATAATGTGATCTTGGAATATTTCATGCTGCACAATTTTTTTTTTTTATATTTCAATTGTGGTCTCTTGAAACTGCACAAATATCAGAAATTGTGAATGTTTTGTGGCATTTTCTACATGAAACATAACACAATGAATCTTAAAAAGCTCACAAAAGTCATCTCAACATCTACTTAGCTACGTAGTTGTAAGATAATTGTGGACAACAAAATTTCAATTAATTTGGTAAATAGTTTTCTAGTAAATTTGCAATCTATAAATATTACCAATCACAAGAGAGTTCTGCTTATATGATGGATATGATATGTGGCACTTACATTATTCGGACACTTTACAAAAAACCTTTTATTTTTTGTTTTTTGCATTGTTTCTCACTGTATACTGACAGGCTCACAAAGCATTTCTACCGGAGCATGCTGAACTGTGAATTACGTGGCCCGCCCGCGGCGCCGCTTGCAACCGGGGTACATTGGTCAAATCGCGAGCTCCTTGCTGGCTTCGTTGGAAGGTAAAATGGCCTTGCGTTACTGTGCCAGCAAATCGCCATTATCGGCTTCACAGAGGCACTCAGTTTAGCGAACTGAACAGATTTAAGAAGGAGTGGTGTCCACTATCAACCTTGTCTGCCGCGTCATATTTAGAAGAAGGGATGTTTCAAGGATGTAATGCTAGGTTGAGTGGTCAAGATAATTTTTTTTTAAATAAATTTGTTTCAACCATACATGTAACAGAGTATGAATTTCTTTATCTACTGTTGATTATTTACATTTTTCATTGTCCAGGGTGCCTCCTTTCAGTTCAATGAGAATGATACCAATCTGAAAGAGGCCTGCACGCTGGCACCATAGATTAATCATATAGTGAAATAAAGCACATTATAAACACTCCTAATGAATATATAATAGCAAACTAAAAAAAAAAATAATTACAAAAGTATGTTACAGGGCAATATCATAAATATGTATGTCTGACCTCCCTATATGTGGGACTTTCCTGAAATGATTTTGATTTCTTGATTCTTAAAGGGTATAAATATCTCTTAAATTATCATGGATTGAGCAGATTGTGGAAGTGAAGCATTAAAGAATGAGAAAAAAGGTGGGGGGTCGGAATGTAAAAGATTGATTATTTTATGGAATTTACCCCTACAGTATTTATATTCATTAACAAGTATAATAATGTACATTTCATAGAACTAGATCTTTGAACAAAAAATTTAATCCACAGAGATTTCATATGGGGAAAGTGCTTAAAGAAGAAGGAAGTATCATGGCAAACATACAAACACACATACCATAGTGTTGCACGACTTCAGCATTTTAGAGAGGGAGCTAGTCCCCCAATACCGTCGACTCCGCGATTAGTCGGACTATCGTGTTCACGTCTTAGTAGTGTTCAAGATGGTGGGTGGGGTGCATGGTGTTCACAGTCGGAGTCGCAGTGAGTGCAACAGTAATACGGCAACACATGTATCGATAGCATGCACGATTAATATGGCTGATCAAGTACATTTTGGCAGTTCTTTGATTTGCGATCGAAGAGAGTATAGGGGTTAATTTGCCACAAAATGGTAGATAAAATGATTGGTAGTCTCTGTTCAATTTTTATTCTTTTGACTCAGTTTTTAAATAGAAATTAAACATGTGGATAAAAAGTTGACTCTTGCGTTTCGATAGTCGGAGTCGCGATCCGTGCAGCTAGTCGCGACTACGACTTTCGGCGACTTAGTCGTGCAACATCTGAATACGCACACATTTATGGCAGGCCTATGCCACCATCAGATGCACATACACTGATAAGTCTGAACTCATACACTTATAAACAACACATTTCCATGTAAGCAAGTGCCATAAGTACATTTTCTAAGCATTTATTTTGCAACAAACACGAATTGAAGGTAAAGTAAACAGCATGCATTGGGGAAGTTCTCAACTTGGACTGAATTCTAGAATCAGTAAACTTTGCAGGATTCTCTGTGAAAATGGCTTGTCAAATATTGACTCATTCTATTCTGTCAATAACTGTCTGTGTCAGGCCCATTTTGTGTGTAGCTTTTTTATGAGATTATTTCTATCGTGCAAGAAGAATAAAATACTGGTTTGTTCATGCTTGATTCTTCCTTAGTAAACAAAGTAAAGACAAATCCTTCCAGCTGGAGATCCACTCCCAGCTGGTTATTTATTGGTATATGCTTTCAAATCGTCTGGTTCTTTTAGGCATTGTCAGTGTCCAATCATGTCATTAATCGAAACCCTCCATCTCTCTTATTTACACAAATTCAAAATTCCATTTGTTTCAATTCGGTGAGTTTCCGTGTTATCAAAATCATGTATATAAAATACTTTACTAACATTTGCATGATTACAGACTCAAGCTGTCAGTGGAATAGAGCAGCACACATGTAGTCAGTGGGAGTAGAAAGACGGTGGTCAGAGGGCCGCAGAGAGGTTGGATAGGGTTAGCCTTGGATAATGGTATATATGTTGAAAGAATAATTTTACCATTTCTAACATCTGTGTATTCTTAATTTTACACCAATTTTAAGGTTATTACTTCAGCATAATGATTCGCCATTTTCTGTGTCTTATACTTTTTTTTCCGTTTCTGTATCGTGGAGGAATGGAGCTTACATTAACACTTTAAATTGATGTTGAGTTGTATCACATATGTTTCCATCCTAGGTTCACAGCACCTCTGAAGTCCGAAAGGGGCTGTCGCAGATGATCTAGCAGGGATTCTGCACCAATCAGAAGGATATTTGTTCCTTGGTTCCCAGTAATATTCCTGCTGTCAATCGTAAGTTTCAATTGTCTCACAATTTTCTGTAGATCTTATCCTACAGTGTTATGTACAATGTATCAGTGTCCTTAACACCTGTAGATAGACCTGTTTCTTTGGAATTGTTTGAGTTGTGAGAACGTGATATGCACCATAGCTGGTGGAGCGTCTAAAGCACAAATTTAAAGGTACTTGCTAACATTTACCACAGATAAAAAAAATCTGAGCCACATGATTCCCCATGCTACCAGTGTCTTTGATGAGGTCTAGAAATGAAGCCTGAAAAAATTGTATTTCAAAATGAATTATTAGTGCTTAAAAGAAGTGAAAATCATAAAGTTGACAAATTCACTTGCCCAGTTTCCCTCATGGACTTACTGTGTGTATGCAGCACTAGGCGTATTGATAAACTCCCCCGAGGTTGTTATTGTTTAATTCATGGCCCAAAAAATTAACTTGCCATTGGCAGTGGTACTTTCCAAACTTTCGTATTCTAGGATATTATTTGTCCATTTGAATCACTACTATGTAGCTCAATATCAAGTTTGAGCAATTTTTTTAAATTGAAGCTCCACAAGTTAGCCATAGCTCTGAAAGATATGCAATAACAGGTTCCTAGCTAAACTAAAGAAATACATTGATGAAGATAATACCTTTTGTTATACTTTGGAACAAGGGCCGGCACCACAGGGGCAACCGCTCCCCTCGGCCTATTGTTTTAAAAGTTATTCTAAAATCATGAAGATTTAGCGCATTTTTGCTCCCCCCCTCCTAAGATGTTACCCTGGCACTGTCATGGTTTTGGAGCCCACCAGGTAATGGAGGACGAAGTGATATCTTTCAAAAGGGACATCAGATTATATTATCCTGGTTCTTTCCATATTTCTAATTTCAGATTTTCTTCCCTCACGCGCTTTCACGGTCTCTCTGGATTCAAGCGCGGCGGAGGCGGTCGGTTTTCCAGAATTTTTTTCAAAGGGTCCGAGAAGAAAGTCGCGATGAGTTAGTGAGTTGGAACATGTAACAGATATTTTAGCCATCTGAGCCAAAGTCAAGTGAGCTATTGCGATCGCTTTACGTCCGTCGTGCGTCGTGCGTCGTTGCGTAAACGTTACATATTTTCAGCTCTTCTCAAATGCATGATTGGATTTGGCCCAATACTTGGCAGGAATGATCCTTAGGGGGTGGGGATTCAAGGGTTCTCTAAATGGTACACCTGGCCCCCCTAGGTGGCCCAAGGGCAGGGCCCTAAAGGCCAAAAGTAGGTAGTTTCAACATCTCTTCTCTAGTTCAGAAATAGTTAGAAGCCACCTTGTGTGTAGATACCTCTATAATGGCTGAATTAATGTTCCTCATGGACAATGCCCAGGGTGGCCCCGTTTGGCAGCCTAAGGGGGCAACAGTTGGGTGGCCCTATTGGGAATAATTCACATTCACATCAATGATTTAAGCCGAACTTGTGAGAATGATCCTCAGGGGGAGGGGATAGAGAGTTCCTGGAATGTACACCAGCCCCCCTGGGGGCCCGGAGGGCAGGCCGCATAAGGCCACCCAAACTAAGTAACTTTCTAACCACAAGCCCATTTGTAACCAAACTTGGGTGGTAGATGTGTAATAGGAACCTCAATGTTATTTGGGGGTCAAAGGTCACATATGAAGGTCAAAGGTCAAATGAAGTCAAATGGTTGGTATTGGCCCGTTTGTGACAACTTGTATGGTAGATGCTACATGTATAGTGACCTCAATGTTAAATTGGGGTCAAGGTCACATAAGTAGGTCAAAGGTCAAATGTTAGGATACTAGGGCGTGCCTTGATTTTATAAAAATAGGTGTTAGAATTTAATTTACTTGGCAAAATCTGCTATATGGCAAGGGGATGCAAAGTTTTCCAACTGGTTCATTTGGCTATGTTGGTGCCTAGATATCAGGCTCCAGGGGCCTAAACTAGTAGGTTCCATGGTCTAACAGATGTTTTTTCTATGGGTACCATAGAGAGTTTGCGAGACCTCAGGTGAGCGTCGTGCCCGCCGGGGCTCTTGTTTAAATCAAGCAAATAAATAACAAATGAATGCATTTTTTTTTAAACTATGAATGAGGGTTATTGTAATTCAATGTTTGCAGTGCATAAAATGGTCTTATTACAAAACATGTGCACAGTGTTAAATGTGTGAAGGAATTTTAGAGGTACTTGGACAGAACACACCTTTGATTACCCGTCTGTTCCTCATTGGTTTATGCCATGTTTGGGGGGGGGGGGGGGTTTCACTCAGATATGTTTTGTTACTTGGTACTCATGCATGCCTAAGATTTCATTGATCTTATACTCATTAACAATTTCTTTGAAAAAAGGGGTTACATTTTCAGTCTTACCTTTGACATTTTTGGAAAAAAATTATACTTTTTCAATATTTACTGTAACAATATTGACAAAAAGGGATACTTTTTTATGCCTCCCCACTGAAGGTAGTCAGAGGCATCAAGTTTTCAGGGTTTTCCATGCATGTTTACTCGTTTCCATTAAATATTCTTGTTACCGTTATATTCTTGTTGTGATAAGCTGAAAATGGCTGTTTGGATTTTAACCCCTTGGGCTTGATGCTACACGGCACTGATGTTCATTGAGAGACGACGCGATTTTTACGTGGTTGACAGTGAAGGGAATATAAACCAATCTTTCCTTATAAATTTCCGGACAGATTATTTATTTTCTTGATTTATACTGGTCAGAAAGTTTGGGACAGACACATTAAACAGCTAAAACCTCCGTTAATCCAAGTTTGACCAAATAATTTGTCAAAGATTTTGGCTTCTGTAGAAGCCCGTCGTCTCTGAGTGTGCAATGCAATGGGCTTCTGTACAAGCCCGTCGTCCCCAAGGGGTTAATGAAAGATGATGTGCATGGGTACCACTATATAGGGTGACAGAGTATCTTTAATTTTTCATGTTCCTGGAAACCTAAACGCAAAGTGCCAGTTCATTTCAGTATGATTGCATACAGCAAAAATGAATTGCTTAATATTAAATGGAATCAATAATAATAAAACTGCCACAAGAACAAAGAACAAAACCCCATACAACTATTAGCTTTGCAGCTTGTATGGGGTCTATAACAACCAATATATGTGCCTCTAACAATGCAATTTCTACAAACAGTTTATTTAGCTCTAAACACTTTTTTTTTCTGTTGGCAATTATTGTATTGGGAATAACCTTATTTCAAAACATACATGAATTTTTATTATGTCCTAAATATATTTGATATGATTTACTGAGAAAATTTTAATGAATGTACTGTTTACAGAGAGAAGTAGCATTACCAAGCTGGTTTTTCTGTACCTCTCTGTGTTGTCAAATGATAGTTAGATTGAATACTTGATCCGAGTCATTAAAACGAGTAAAAAAAGATCAAGCATTACATCTAATTATCATTTGATACACAGAGGAAAAACTTTTATGTACTGTGTGTGAATATTAGCATCGGTGAAAACTGAATGTGTATGTGTGTGTATATGCAAACAAGATAAAATATACTAAAATATGAAATGATTTAAAAAAAACTTTAAAAAGATTAAACATTTTGAATATAGAGTGTTAACATTAATTTTTTCTTGTTTTGATTCTGTATTTTAGAAATTATTTATTTACAGCTTTGTGGAATGTAAATATATGAATGACGGGCAGCTGGGACAGGGAAACCCTGTTATAATGAGCTCGGATATAGCGAGGTACCGCTTTTAACGAGGTGATTGTCTCAGTCCCGTTTTCATTTACATGCGGTTCAATGGAAAGAAGCACCGTTTATAATGTGCTCGGTTATTGCGAGATTTCGCTTATAACGAGGTATTTTTGTCAACCCATTAATAGAGAAAAACATAAGAAATTCACCCGGTTAAAACGAGGAAATGAGAGTCGCATCGTGCGCTGACCAAATTCTAAATTTTGGCGACGCAAAAATTGCCCAATCGTTTCAGAGCCCATTGCACTTCAGCCTGCCAAGCAGCCATGCACAATACATGAAGTCCCTGACTATCTGCAAGACAGTGTGTGTGTGTGTGTGTAACATACACAACTGCATTCACCCGTCACACACACAAAGCCTGCCTCCCATACACAGTACTCAACGCAAGTTATGAGCGTGGAGGTTGCTGCTTTATTTCGAGATCTAGTTTTCTTTGTTAGTTTGGATGAGTGTATAAATGAAAAATAATCAGCTTTCTGTTCACATTTTTAGTGCAGGACAAGTAGGAAAAGCAGTAAACAGATGGATTTAATGCCTAGTCCCATACATGTTATATTTTGTGTGATACATTATGTGTACGTTTACAACGAGGTATCGGTTATAACGAGGTAAAATCAGTGGTCCCGACAACCTCGTTATAATAGGGTTTCCCTGTATATGTTTGTATGCTGGTGCTTTGTTTTGTCAAGGAGTTTTGAACGTATGGAGAACCAATGATCCTCAATGAATTCAAAGTTTCAAAACTTTTACAATAGAATCTTGAAATGCCTTGAGGTCAGTATCACAAAACTGGATCAGCTCTAATTACTATGGTGATAGCTTCATTGAATGTCAATTTAAAACATTTTGAATGTCAAATTCTCATAGTTTCATTTCGGTTTCTACTTTCACATGCACAAAGAAACTATTTTATGGTATTATGTGTCTCTAACAATTGAATACATGTTATAATGACATTTTATAATTTGAAATGCAAGTCATTGTTATACTGAATGTGATTGTCAAGACATGCAAATGTGTAGTAGCGGCATCACAGTTCACTTCAAAAAGATGCGCATTTGTTGTTAATCCATGTGTTCAATACTCCTTGGTTTTTGTTAAAGTGCATTCATGCTGGCTTTTAAAATGGTGAAGAGTATAAACAAAAACTGGATAATACTAATTGTGTTCAGCCATGGCAATTGAAGATAAGTTTTGATGTGTGTACATGAAAATTGTAACTGAGTGCCACAATTTATTTTTTCTTTTTTTTTCTCTTGAAGTGAGTATTGGGTATATGAAATGAACAAATTTTAAGTACTACTACTTATTTATTTGCTCTTACTTAAAGTTTAAGTTTGCTTTTAAGATGTTAAATGATTACACAATCGACTTTGGAATATGTGAGACAATATTGTTAATAACATGTATTTTTTTAAGTGTGTTTCTCATGTTCTGCATATTTTATTCCTCTGAGAGTGAATCTTAGAGACACAAGTAAAAAATTCACATTTATGGTAGATACAAACTTTACTTGCATGTAATGGTTAATTCTTATTTGTATACCCATAAAGCAATGGGCATTATTAGCATTTTAACATCATCCTGCACATATTTTCAAGTAAACACTGTATCTTTCATCCTTAATAAACATTTTAACCAACATGTATTGTTGTATTTGAATATTAAATTGTTCAAACCTCAAAAGAATTTAGGTGTGAATTTTGGAAATACCTCAAAATACATGTACGTCATGTTTTACATATCACACTGTATGCTGCACCATTTTCTATATTTTTTTCTCTCACTTTTCCATTGATATATACCATGCCATGGAAAGTATATACATGTATATCAATTTGTAATTGTAATTTGAAATAAATTACTACAACCCCTTGAGAAAAATGAGATGTAAAATCAATAACAAGAAAACAACTGATATTAAAAATACAATATGTTGTTGAGAATTCTTGATTTTTTACAGGTTTCTCTAGCAGAAAAAATAGACGATATAAGCATTGAGGCCTTACAGAATAATGCTGATGCAATCATTAATCAAAGGTGTACAGCGTACCATGATCAAAACACAAAACAAACACAGCCTTCCATTTGTGAAATTTGAATATATTAAAAGGATTGAATTAAAACAAGTTAATCAATAGGATTAGCTCAATTGAAGTATTTGATGTTCACAGTAGCATTTGTCTTGACCCCTCACAAAAGCATTATGCTCCCCGTGTCTAGAGTATATGTATAGTCGACAACACAAAAAGAACTATGATATCCATGGAATATCTGTGGATACCAGAATTTTAACGCTTTGGTTATATGGTGAAAATTCAGGTTTGTTGGCCAGAAGTTGAATTGTTTTGTAGTTATTTGCATGGCCTTTAACGATTAAAAGAACATTTTTTTTTTCTGTTAAAATTCAACTGTTGCAGAAACAAGTCTTCTTTTCACATTTATTTGGTTCAATGGTGTTTTCATAAAAAAAAAAATCATTTGTTATCAAGTCAGTGATGTTGGAATGGAGGTTATTTAGGCAAACTGGTATGCCATCAGGACTCAAGGTGTAAAATAGTTTCAACATGTGTCTTGTTTGTGAAGGAACTACACATATTTTAACAAACTTTGTACCATTTTATAATGACAGCCTTACTGCCCTTAAAATATGGTGTATAATTGTAATCATAGAGAATATTTTCATTGCTAGATAAGTCATGTATCTAGCAACTGGGGAAATATATCAATTCCGTGAACATGATGTTCATGGGATGTATTTTCCAAGTGATTTAAAAAAATGGCAGCTAATAAATTCTATCAAACTTATTTTCCTGTCTGAATGAAAAAGTTTCAAAATGAAAGAGCCAGTGTACTGGATACTCATAAATTCTCAAATTTTATTTTTTTTACTTAAAGGTAAATGACATGAGTGGGGGTAGTCATCAACTTGGGTGAAACTATTCTAGAATCAAGTAAACTGTGCAAGGATTCCACTGGGAAAATTTGGTAGTCAAAAGTTGACTCGTTCTAAAATAAATTCTATCTGTATGCCTTGTGACAGATGAATCCGTTGTGTAGGGTGTTTTGGAAGGTACATGTATTTTTATGTTCATGCTTGATTTGGCTTATGTAAACAAATTCAAGATAAATCCTTCCAGCCAGGATATACAATCCAGCTAGTGTATCCATTGATATATCTTTCCACCAGTTTGGTTCAAGAGGCATTTTTTGTTTCTCCCAATCATGTCACTGCCCTTTAAATGTAGCCAACAAAAAAGGCCATATGTATGACGGTATCATCAATTTGATTCATATATTGACTTAAAATTTATGTATTATGAATTCATTATGTAATATAATAAATTCAAAGAAATATACCTCAAAATAAACAAAATAATACATCTGTATGCAGTTTTTATATGTATGTAGTATCATTTACAAGTCAGGATTTGGGCTTCAAATTATTAGTAGAATTTGCCTTGGCATCGAGTCTTCTTCCTTTTCTTCCCTCCTCCTCCTCCTTCTCCTCTTCCTTTTCTTTTTCTTCTTTCTTTTATATCTCTCCATATATGCAATTGAGAAAAATGTTTTTCTGTTATAAAGATATTCATATATTCTACGAATGACATACATAATTTTACATGATTTGGTTTGTGATTTAATATCAAAGAACGGTTAGAGTTTACCCCAAATATAGTGTTCATATTCCTATGAATGCCTTTATCTATGTATAAGCCATTTCATAGTCAGTACATGGTGCAAATGACCCATTTACCACACCAAGAATGGATAGCTCTTCTAGTAAGGCATATTAGAGCAACAATTCTGGTTGCATTAATTGGCCATTTTCGTAATTTTATGGATGTTTCATTTGCGGGAAAATAGAAACGAGTTCGAGTTATTCCATTCAACTGCTCCTTTTACATTTTAGTTTACATATACATGTATTACTTGTTGCCATGGCGGACAAGCCTGGGATAAGCTTTCAGGTTGTCAAGAACAACGTTTAAAAGGTATGCATGAAATTTGAATATGTTATT
>JZLH01S0216850.1:0-11370 GCA_001188425.1 Eucidaris tribuloides
CTTTCGATGTACTCTTTCTTGTTCTTCTCGGTCACTGCAATGTTTTTGCCATTTGGTTTCAATTCCCTCTCTGTCAGCTGTGGCAAGGAATGATACATTAAAGCAAGTCATGTTGTGTTATTGTGTATTAAAATAATAATTTTTTTTAACACTTATGGCAAAAAATATCTATTCCACATAAAGGTGAACAGAAAGAAGTTTATCATAAAGAAAAGAAGCCAAAGATATGACCATTTGTCTCACCATATAAATTAAATTGTATGAATATATAGCAAAATTATTTATATGAATGTTACTGTACATGGTTAAAGAAAAATTACATTTCAAGAGAAACTAGACATTTAACCTGTTGAAGAGTCTATAGAGAATGTGTGTTACATCAAAACCAAACTGTCTCCAGTGAGTTAAGTTGCTAGAAACTTAACCCATTGTATTTTTGTCTGTATTATTTGTAGACAAGCACAAAGATCTGACCTGTCCAAAGACCTCCTCATCGGCGGTGAAGGTGAGATCCAGGATGTCCGTGATGTCATTGTCCTTGACCCAGAGAAGACTGCGGTAGAACTCACTGTCCAAGGACTCCAAGTCTGTCAGGGTACAGAGCTGCCGGAGCAAGGCCTTGTAGAAGGGACGGGTGAAGAACGCATCCAGGAGGAAATGATGGATGATAGCCAGACCAATCACACGCCCACAGAATCGGAACCTGGTCACAAATGACGGCAAGAAAAAAGCCTCACGGTCTAGTTAAAGGTATTGACTAACATTTACCACAGTTAAAAAAATCTGAGCTACATGATTCTCCATGCTACCATTGTCTTTGATAAGGTCTAAAATAATGGCTTGAAAAAATTGTATTTCAAAATGATTATTTAGTGCTTTAAAAAAGTGAAAATCGTAAGTTGATCGGATTCACCTGCCCATTTTCTCCCATAGACTTACTGTGTGTACACCTAGGCTATTTAAACTCGCCCCGAGTTTTGATTTTATTCATGCATAACTTGCCAGTGGCAGTGCAACTTTCCAAACTTTTTTTATTCTAGGGTGTTTATTTGTCCATATGAACACTACTATGTAGTTCAGATATCAAAATTTAACAATTTTTTAAATTAAAGCTCCACAATGTTAGCCTATCACTTTAAAGCCCAAGTTTAGTTTTGGTGATTTTTTGTTTATTTGAAAGTTTTCTGCCCGAAGGTCATATCACACCAATAACAGATTCTGAATATCTTTCAGTTTGTTTTTAAATTAATTAATGAAAAATCTCCGGTGGGGTGGGGGACCTCCGAGATTTTTCGGTACCCCAGAAATTTTCAACTATATTTTACATTATAGCATCCAAAGGGTTTAGGTGTTAAGGTTATCCAAGTTATACCTCATCAGAAAGAGCAGACTCTGATTTTTCATTAATTAATAAAAAAACCCCAAAAACGAAAGACATTCAGAATCTGATATTGGTGTGATATGACCTTTGGGCAGAAAGCTTTCAAAATAAAAAAAAAATCCCCAAAACTAAACTTGGGCTTTAAAGGTTGTTCTTCTTTACCTGATTGGGCAAGTGCAAATTGACATCTTCATTTTTAAGTCTGAAGTAAATATTAAAATAACAATATGATTAATAATAATCAATTGAATTTGTTCTAGTTCCGTATAGTACAGATGTCACAGGTAAATTTTGACTATAAATCCAAATGTCCCTGTAGTGCATTCCTTCTTCATGTGGTCAAAAGGGTTGGAAGTTTCTATTACACAAATAGGCAGCAAATAATTTAGTGCAGTAAATTTTTGTGACTGTACAATGTGTCTCGTTTCAAAATAAAATGTTAACAAAGCTACACAGCATGCAGTACAAACACAAACTTACAGATATGATTCATTGGCTTCAACACAAAAACAAGGGCAAGTGGCATTTAGTCTAGGGTTGTCCAATGAATGTCAAAAATGCTTAATTGTATATATTTTTGGAATGTCCTCCATAAGACGAATAATTTGTTATGCAATTTGTCAAATTTGGGCGTTGTTTTAAATTTGAACTCATTTGATCTTTGACCGGAAGTGACCCCATATCTCATCAACAAAGTGCAAAATACATGACAAATTATATATTTTCTTAATCCTTGCAACTATTTGAGTAATTTGAGATACATTTTGAAGAAATTAGACCAAGTTAAAAATTTGACGCAGGTTGACCCCTCCCCTGACCCCTCCTACTAGGGAAGGGTCAATTTGACCAAAATTTTGTCAAAAAGTGTCCCAGCATGTAACAAGTTTAGAACAATCACTAACTCAATTTCATCAAAATGTGACTAAGTACTTCTTATTGTATACTCTTCAATTGTGAGTCTTCCTAACAATATCATTTCTCTCATATCATCTCATTGTTCAGATGAACAAGCAGATTACATGTGGTCTTCCCTCTTCCCTCATGGGAGGTTAGAGACCATTGTTCTACCACATCAAGATGCTTAGAATCATTCTGGCATCATTCTCTAGTAATGTTAGTAACTACTTACCATTCTAAGTAGTTATCCACAAATGCTGACATGGGACTGATTTGTACTGTGTAGGTATCGATGGCCGAGTACTCAAACAAGCCGTAGTAGGGATTGAAGAGCTCTCTTGACAGAAGGAAGAAGAACTCTCTGGAAGGACCACCGTAATCCAATCTGAAATCCATGGACAGAGAATGATTGCATTACATTGTGTTCATGATTGGCAGAGATGTAGTCGAGGCCGGCCTCGAGGCCGGATTTTGCCGGCCTTGGCCTTGGCCTCGGACCGAGTCACGTCTACAAAGTCTATGGGAAAAATACTCTTCCAGTGGCCTCGTCACTCGGAACGGTTGGCCTCGCCTACATCCCTGATGATTGGCACACCTCAAAATGAGCTCAATCCAGGAAAGGGGCTAAAATCAGTCACAATGTAACCATACACACTTACCTAAACCTCTCACAAGACCTTGCGGCAGTAAAGTCAGTTAAGTGAAAATAATAACTGTTCAACACTCAATCTGAATAAATGTGTTGTTATGACATGTTCATCAATTTGAAAAAACATATTGTTTGACCCCCAAATTTTGAACACCGGATTTTTACCTTTCTTTCTATTACTGGACAGAATTTAAACAAACCCAGTAACATCTAACATTCTGACTGGCGCCCCAGCAAAGAAGTTGGTTAATTAGGGACGAACCCCACCGTAGGGCTGAATAACTCAAGTGGTAGAGCACTGGACTCGATATCCAGACGTCGTTGGTTCAAATCCCGCTTCAGCCAAATTTTCTTAACTGCCTTCATTATTTATAAATTTATTTCCCAGTCAGTTTTTTTTTCTATTTAGTGCACTATGAAATGTTCACAGTTGAAACATTAAACAGTATTCTTAACCCTAACTAGGCCGAAGGGGGGAGGGCCTGGGAGGCCCCCCCTCGACGTTTCATGCAATATGTTCGCAACGTAAAAAGCTCTCGCCGCGATGTTACATGACTTTTTTCTCCAAGTCTCCTACATTTTTAAGACCAAATTTGCGACGCCCAGGTACGCAGTTCCAAAGATACGTATAATTTTGTACATGCATGTCGCACCAAAAATTGCTCAAAAACGTGATTTTGTGCACAATTTCAATACAAATTGTGTTTTCCGCCAAATATCATAAATGTATGAATATTTATGCTTTTACGGATTCAAATTACTTGATTTCATGCTGCTTATGATCACATAAGTGTCACCAACAAATTTCATCAAAAAAAAAAGAAAACGAAAGGTCAAAAAAACAGAGAAATACATAAGAAATTGCAAAACCAATAATACATAAGCAACTGATCTGATATCGCAATTTTTTTTTCAAATACATTTTCTAAGAACACCACAAAGGTTCTACACCAAAACATAGCACATTTGGAGCTTTATTTGGTGAGTTAGAGCAAAAAGTATGATTTCACATATTAACTGTGCATAAATTAGCATAATTAACTAAAAGCAATTTTCATGAAAAAGATAACTATAATACAATTTTGTAGATTAGGTCGCAGGCGACGTGCCTGCCAATTTTCAGTCGACGGCTGAGATCTCAAGGGGGGCCTGCGAGGTCCCTCTCCCCCCTTCTACTTCCCTTTAACTCACCCTTCTTCTCCGGCAAAGCAGATGAACAGTTTACACTTTTGGATGTCCTTCTTGTTGATGGCCATGATCTTCCCAAACGCATCCTCCAAGAGATGATCTCTCCTGATAGTAAGTCTGCAGACAAGGACAAATGAGTTGGGGTCATCATCATCACCATCATCATCACCATCATCATCATTATTATCATTACAACATCAAAAGCCACCTCAGGGGGAATCCACACAATAGGGTTTATTCTGTCACAATAGGGAGGAGATCGTTTAGGGGATTTGAAAGAAAAGGCTGAGCATAAAAGAATTCGCTCTAGGGTAGCAATTAGAGTTACAATAATAATACAAGGCAATTGCAAGATTGTGTCTCGCCCACCCGTGACTAAATAACAGAAAGGCTTCTTTCTCAAAGTACATCCCTACACCACATTTGACCTAAAATGACCTTTGACCTTACCATTTGACCTCTGATGGCAAGATAACTAGAAGATCCCCCCAGAGAGTCTTGTAGGTAAACTTAACGTTTGACCTCAAATGACCTTTGACCTCATCATGTGACCTCTGACAGCACCACAACATGATGGTTCCCCAAGTGCATCTGTAACCCAAGTTTGGTTGCCATTACCAAGTTAGGTGTTATAAGAGAGTCTTGCAGGTACTCTTTAACAATGTGACCTTAACCCATTGCCTCCGAGATTCTAAAAATCCCATAGAGTTAACACAGGGCACATCCGGTTCCCGTAGCCAATGGGTTAAATGACCTTTGACCTCACCATGTGACCTCTGACCACACCACCACGTGATGGTACCCGTAGTGCATCTACCACCAAAGTTTGGCCGCCATTGGACCAACGGTTGCCAAGCTATGTGTCGCAAGAGAGTCTTGCAGGTAAACTTTAACGTTGACATCAAATGACCTTTGTCCTCACCATGTGATCTCGGACCACACCACAACATTATGGTACCCCTTGTGCATCTATATGCCCCTCAACTAAGAAATGTTAAACCTACACCATCATCACACTGTACCAGTATTTAAATGCTGACAGTGATCTGTGACTGTGCCAATTACATGGTTAAACTCAGACAAGTTTTGACAGACTCCTGAATCAAAGCCCCAAACCGATTTAGTAATAGTTGCTGTTTTGTGTTCCTGGGGCCCCATTTCTGAAATTGACACCTGGACTTAGCCTTCTATTTTTGAAGAATTATGCACATTCTTTTACATTTTGTAGTGTTTTTGTCTCTGCAAGTCTGTTCAAGTTTACATTTTGAGGCACATATACTGTATATTTTGCATAAAAATAACAGGCTTGTCCTGAACAATTTGAGAGGGCCTCGACCTCACACAGAGCTCCAGTATTTTGGACACACAAAAAGCCTGAAATAAAGACTGAACATAAACTGTCAAGGCCTGACTTCACAAATTTGCCTGAAATGGGCATTCATGCAAGATGTGTGAACATGTTAATGTTCCTGTTTGATAGATTAATATCTAAAATGACGAGAATTGAAAATTAAGTTCCTGAAATCTGCTACAGTAAATGTGTATTTATTCACCAGAAATCTATCAACTATCAAGTTAAAGTGATAGGCTAACATTGTGGAGCTTCAATTTACAAAAATTGTCAAACTTTGATATCTGAGCTACATAGAAGCGTTCAAATGGACAAATAAACACTCTAGAATACAAAAGTTTGGAAAGTTATGCTGCGAATGGCAAGGTATGCATGAATAAACAATTTCTCTCCGGTGGATGATAAAAATAGCCTAGATCTGCACACAGTAAAGTCCATGGGAGGAAATGGGCCGATGAATCCGGTCAATTTGAATGCTTGTAGATTTTCACTTTTTTAAAGCACTAAATCATCATTTTGAAATACAATTTTTCAGGGCTTCATTTTAGACCTGGCTTATCAAAGACACTTGGAGCATGGAGGATATATGTAGCTCACATTTTTTTTACTCTGGTAAATGTTAGCCAGTGGCTTTAATGCAATCATTCACGAGGAGTACTGAGATACCTTGGGCTGGGTTCTATGGAAAATGCATGTTATACCAAAATCTAAACCATCCAACAGGTTGTTTCATGACACCTACTGAAGTATGACGATAAAGAAACTAACAGGTGTGCTTACTTTAATTTTGTTGGTCCTTGTCCAAATCCCTTGGCCTCCAGCTTCCGGTAGAAGTTTCTCAGTTTTGCATCAAAGTCCCTCCTGTACGGGGCTGGTGCTCGAGCATTGGCCCTGCCAACGACTAGAAAACATAAAAACAAGAGAATACAATGAGCTTATTAAACCCACAGACCTCTGCATACATGACATGGGCATTGTTAACTTGGGTGACATGACAAAACTCTCAGGATAATATGATATAAAACATTTATATAGCCCATATTACAAAAGTTTCTAGGTGATGTAAGATCAAATTGTAGACAGAATTACTGGAAAAGGCGAGTTTTAATGAGTGATTTGAATAAGTCCAGAGCAGTCCAGATGTGGAAAGGGAGCTGAACCCAAATTCAGGAGTAAGAATAGAATAGGCATGATCGTCATATTTTTTTGACGTTCAAGGTTCTGAAGACAACTGGAGATGTCTGGTAGAAGAGGATGTTGAACAAAGAGAAAAAAGATCTTGAAGACAGGAAGGAGCTAGGTTGCGAACGGCTTTGTAGGCAAGAAGAAGAAGTTTGAAGTGGACACACTGATGGATGTGGTCATGCACAACCAGTTTTTTTGTAAGAATTTAACCTTAATCAGGGTGGGTTTTTTTTTTTTGGGGGGGGGGGCATTCAAATGAAAACATGAAAAGCAAAAATAAATGATTTTGGTCAATGTGGTGTTACCTGCTGGAATGTACTTATTGATTAAATAAGCTAAAATCATTTATGCTCTACAGATCCAAATAAATCCTTGTTTGCATATTGGGCCAAGAAAATATGTGGGCATTCCTGGACAATTTTTTATTTTAGAGAATACTTGAAACCTCAAACTTCAAACTCAAACTTTCTGGTAACTGCTGATCCTCAGATTTCACAGACATGTCCTTTATAAATAGCTTAAGGGCATGAGTGATGTTTTGCTGTGCTGTGGGAGGGGTACAAATGAGATTCCCTACCTAAAACCTTTACTGGTCTTGATACTCACCAGGAGAAGAATGTGGGGAATGCTGAGGTGAGTTCTGTGGTGACATGGCCTGGGCCAGTGTGGTCCTGAGGGCAGCGGCTTGCTGAGGGTTGGGCATATAACTCATTATATTCTCCTCAAATAAACTGAAATCAACAGAAAGTAGACAGATTAGATGCATAACATGCATATCTTATGTCATATTTGTGATTCCACCAAGGCCAAATATTATAAATAATACTATTCATTATTTATTAGCATATAAATTGTATAATATAATAATATGAACAAAATTGTTAATGGCATGGATATAGCACCATATACAAATGATAACTAATGTACTGTACTTCAAAAGGGTCAAGAAATATGATATATAATATTTGTTTTATAAATATATATTGATATACAATACATTTCTCTCTTCTCCACCACAGTAAAGGTAGTAGTAGTAGTAATAATAATGAACTGTTTTTACATAGCACATATCACAATATAAATATTATCCCTATGCGCTCTGGAAAAAAGGACAGAAAAGGAAACAGTTTGACCATCAACAACTTAAATAGTTCCGCTGTCCAACAAGAAGTAGTGAGTTTTAAGGGCAGCTTTGAATTGATCAATAGTTTTTGATGTTTTTATTGTGTCCGGGATATTATTCCACAGCTCAGGAGCCGCCAACTGAAACGATCTTGAAACATAAAGCTGTGTATTAATTTTAGGGGAAATGAGAAGGGTAGAGTAGTAGCAGTAGTAGCAGTAGTAGTAGAAATATATTGTTCATACTTAAAAGCATAAAGCACTCGCTCTGTCATAGAAATGCCAAATAAGGGGAAAACATGTAGTTCATATTATATCTTAAAAGTAGTTGTGATAGTGGAATATGTTTTCAATAAGATTCATTTCTGAATTGGATGTGCAGAATTGAGTCGGGATTTTAAAATGAAATTGATTCCTGGTATAGTATAAAAAAAACATGAGGTGTCAAAAGTTAAAATTTAATTATTTTGGTCACTAACCATTCCAAACTTAAAAGACACTGTACAATTATGTAATTTTGTATTGATTTCACATGAAAGTGATATTGGGCCATATGCAAAAATTTGGCAATTGTTTTTTCCAATATTTTTGCTTGAATCCATATGGATAAAAATTACGTGCAGAAGCCAGTCTTCCTGCCTATAAGCAATTACTGAACAATAGTTTGCCTGATGTTTGCCCGGTATAACAAAACCAATATTTGCAAACTGAATTTCAATCATAGATATGCACTCGGGAGAATCATTCCTAGCTTGGTCATGGGGAAGAAACGTCCATAAATTTGCCATACATTAGTTAAAGACACTAAATAAATTGTGGAAGACCCAATTAAAAAATTGTCAAACTTTGCTATCTGAGGTATCTGACAGTGTTGGAATAGACAAATATACACCCAAGAACACAAAAGTTCAGACAGTTATGCTGTCACTGGTAAAATATATACAGCTAAAAACTGGCACATGAATTATTCTCGGCTGATAGAAAAATCTGCATCACAGCAGTCTATGGGGAAAAAATGGAATGATTTTTTACTCTTTTAAAGCACTTAATGATATTTTTGAACTGTAATTCTTTTCAGGGCTTCATTTTGAGACCTTATCAAAGACACTACTAGCTTTGGGAATCACGTAGCTCACTTTTTTTTTAAATGGAAACATTGTTATACAGTGCCTTTAAGAGGTCTTTTATAACCCCCATAACAGGATATGCGTAATCTCTCATGTGTAATATTTTAATACACTATTTGTTAGTTATGTTCTCCCATGAATGTAATGGACCATATACATGAGCACCAGCTAAAATTGCTGCAAGCCAACGATGGACTTTAAGTGATTACTTTTTATTTGTATTCATAGCATTTTGCTTGTACTCAAACTGTTTGCTTGCCTTTAATGAGCAATTCCTAAAGGTTTTCACAATCATACAACAGTGATGTCATAGACGAGTTCCATAGAGTATATTAGAATGTCATACATGCAGGGAGAGGCCTCCTAGCTTTCCTACTCGCCATTTATAGGGGTAGGCCAGTGTTCGTAAATACATTTTGAAAGACACCCCATACATTGTGTAATGGGGTTAATTTTTTGCTTTGCAAAACAGAATAGTTACCGATATGATTCAGAAGCAACTTTTACTTCATTTGTTCTCCTCTTGTGTAGTTTTACAAGTATGAACATGTTTTAAACTTCAATGTCCTGATTAAGCAAGAGTGCTCAAGCTGGTACATGTATTTCTGAATTAAAAAAAAAAGCAAAATAATGCCAGTAAGAACAAGCAAAAGTTTGCATACGTTTTCAAGCAGTCGGTTGATAGGATGAAAATTGCTACTTCCTGTGTAATAGATTCTGCATATGGATTTCAGATATTGAATGACCTTAATCTGTTGCTGGAAGGAATTGCTTGCAAGCAATTACTAGTTTTTCTGCATATGGCCCATTATCAGTGACACAGGTAGGTTATGTGTGACCATATTACCTTAGTAACATAATTAATTCTACATCATTGGATAAGATCTCTACTGCTTCGATTCCTTCTGTTCTGATTCGAATCAACTTGTCTCTGCAAAGAAAAAGAAGAAGAAAACAAACATTGTATATAGAGAAATTAGTAAATATCAACCCTTGCCTTGCTTTATTTGCCTATTTGTACTTGAAAGTAAAAATTCAGCGAGTAGCGTGGTCTAAAGATTTCGCTCAGCGGGAATGGTGGTGAACTTTGTCGGGCGGCGGGGGGGGGGGGGGGGTTGGGGGTGGGCGTATTTAGCCTCCCTCTGGGCCAGATAGGGTTAATAGGGTTAATACTTCACACCCAAGTTTCATTAAAATCTGCACAGCAGCTTTAAGTTCTGACATTAATGAACTAAAATGAGATATAAACAAGGTCTCAACTTCAAAATCTACTCAGTTCATTGGTTCTACTTTGTAATACATACCCGATCCAAGTGACATTAAAATCTGATTTGCCACTCCTGATTTATCATTGTGATGAGTCCAAATGAGACATGTATCAGGTCCTGTGACCTTTGCCCTTTGACATTTTAACTCTGAAATCTAATAAATTCATTGTTGCTGCATAAAACTTGAACCATGTTTTATTAAAATATGATCACTGATTCTTGAGTTATCGTGGGAACGAAAAGCGGTAATGAATAGATGGACAAACAACCAAAAACATAATGCCTCTTGCACCTTAGGTTGGTGTGGAGGTAAACAAAAAATCATGGTCAGTCGGTAAAAAGAAAGTTAATTTACAGCAATAAAACAACCAAGCCTTTTGCCTCTGTGAAACATTTGACATGTTTGCCAAACCAATTTTTTGTATGATATGCTCAGAAAATGTTGGACATTTTGGTGTGATATTCCATTTAGTTATCTCACCTTAACTTCTGATTGGTGCCCAATGCAGGCTGTCTCTCAATCAATATATCCATGATGTTGGGTTGTCGCAGGAAGGCAACCACCTTTTCATTGTATGCTGTGAAAAAACAAATTGACAACAGGTAGAACATGGCCTGTATATTTGTAACTTTTGCCTGATACAGAAAGCAAACAGATTTCACGGAATTCAGGAAGACACAAGGACAACGCAAAGTGTAGCATCCCATCGCCGGGTACAAAGTGTACATATGCATATTTAATGAACTGTGAATTTTGCCCTTTGGCTTATATACTCAATTACTTCCTAGATGAAAAAATATCTTTGTAGTGATTGGCCAAGGTTGGCTCACGTGACATTTTTTAAAATCATTTTTTATTTTTTCAACATCGACTAATTTTGATATCATCAAAACATTGGCCAGCCCCAGTGCCGTGTCAACTTCAAACAGGTGTATATTTTTACATGCGCGTTGGAGAAAAAAGTTGTGCAAAAAAAGTTGGAGATAAAGTATAATTTGTCTAACAATACAATCCTTACTTTCATAATGTTCACCCATTGGCTATGGGAACTGGATGGGTCTTGCATTAACTCTACGGGAATCCTGGAGGCAACATGTTAAAATTTCTCAAGTTAGAATGAATTTTGTGAAGTAATATATGTCAAAACAATAGATATCAACCAGTACATAGGAAATGGGCATGTTTTTTCCCATTTCACAAA
>JZLH01S0216858.1:0-14442 GCA_001188425.1 Eucidaris tribuloides
CCCCCCCCATTTATCATACCTACAGTACTCAGAACGAAAGTCCCTTTACAGACAGAGTTACGACGACATCATTTTGAGCTGAAATTTCTATTCCAATTCTTATAAGAACCCCATTTGTTCTGAAAAGAAAGAATCCAAATGCCATTTTGGGGCCAAATATAGGATGTTCATGTCAACTTCTGTCTATAAAGGGAGTCGAGGGACTCTTGTTAGAGTCAAGGCTCTTGTTAGAATGATGCAAATACAGTCAAACCTGTCTTAGCGGCCACCTCTCTATAGCAGCCAACCTGTCTATAGTGACCACAAAAATGATTCCCCAGAAGACAATCATGTGCTAAAGAACCTGTCTATAGCAGCCCCCTGTCTATTAAAGACCACATACTTTTTGTTGCCCTTCAGTGCTCACTATAGACAGATTTCACTGCACACCCTTTACAGTCCATATGGGGTAAGGTAGGGGTATTCTTCCTTCTCAACATTCAACATTTTCACAGACATGCGTGTTATTACACACCAGGTTATAAATTAGAGATAATTTCTATTCTATACAATTTAGTGAGTGCCCCCCCCCCCCGAATCTTCCTGGTTTGTCCTCGGACCCTCGTTGATATGTACAGTGCACTCTCGTTATAAAGAACACTGATATAACAAAATTTCAGTATAAAAAAGGAAAATCTTCATGCCCATATCTTGGATTTCCTCTGTATTCTATTGTTTTTGCAACCTTCATACAGAGAGATTTCGTTATAAACAACAATTTGATGGGTCCCAAGGACTGCTTCATATCGAGAGTGCACTGTATGCACACATGATGAAAACTGGGTCATATTATATTAAACACTTAGCTAGGTTTACATATCAATTTTCTTTTTCTCTCCTAGTAGTAATCCAGGTTTTAAATCGGGTTTAGTCCTCAACTACGGGGGTGGCCGGATTTACCTCGCACTCCTAGAAATTGCCCTTATCCCCTTCCCTCCACTTTACTCTATTTGGTGCATCCTCCTCCCTCAACCCATCCCTCCTACTCTCCTCCACCACTTGCTTCTTCCATGTCTTCTTTGGTTGTCCCCTTCCCCTCTGACCAACCACCTCAAACTCAAGCGCCCTTCTCAAAACATGATCAACATCCCTCCTCAACACATCCATACCAACGTACTCCATTTGCCTTCGCCAGGGATGTTGTTGAGGCTGGCCGTTCCCGAGTCACGAGGCCGCTGGAAAAATATTTTTCCCATAGACTTTTACACATGACTCGGTCTGAGGCCAAGGCCAAGGCCGGCAAAATCCGGCCTCGTCTACATCCCTGGCCTTCGCCATCTGATCCACCGTTTCTTCCAAACCCAACATCTGCATCAAATCCTCAGTCTTCTTCCTGTCCATCAGCTTCACACCACACATCGCTCCGACCATTGCTCTCTCAGTCGTTCTCAGAATCCCCAGCTCGTTTTCACTCAAACACCACATTTCACTCCCTTAAAAATACATAAACCCTGGAAAGTATGGGATTATTCATTTTGGAGTAAGGATGAAGGGAAAACTGAAAAGGAATGCACAAATTAGGTAATCATTACACATGCTGGTTGTTTCATGAAAATATAAATAAATTTATTAAATATGAAAAATCTTCTAATTTCAGGATATACATGTACAGTGCATGCATAACAATGGAATATAGTGTGCTTGTGACTTCTGTCCCTTTGGTCAAATACAGACCCATGCACTTGTCCTAAATTTAAGGTCTCAAAGAATGTCCGACATTTGCTCCAGTGGCAATTGCTCCGACGATTATTTCCTGTACATGTACATGTACTAACCCTGACCTCAACCCTAACCCTAAACACTAACCCTAACCCTGACCCCAATGCTAACGCTAACCCTAACTCTTGTTTTCTGAGAAATTGTCACAGGAGCAACTGTTGCCAGAGATAATGTTGGGTCACCGTCTCAAAACCTCACTGTCCAGTCTCTGACAAGGATAAGCCCTCACTGGTGATGTTACGACACCAATTCTCGGAATATCGATATTGGGATGTTTGGCAATAGAGGGTGCCATTGCCCAACCAATACACCAGTGTGCACATGCGCAGATTGCACTGTGGTTCGACTAGTGTGACCAACTTATTTAAGCCTCCATACACATTATACGGGGACGTCTGCAAAATTCTCAATTTTACTAAATAAGGCCAGCAGGTACAAATTTGTGTTACAGTTTCATGTGACCTTTACAGGTAGCATCAGAATTTATTTGGCGTGTATACCACAGATGTTAAACATGCCTTGTATGGGACTTTTCAGTTCTCAACCCTATTCTATTTCCATTCCCAACCACATTGTCTGCCTAGTAAATTAAAAAAAAACCAAAACAAAACACGTCGCTAGTTTGTGAGGGCTGGCTGCAATGCCATATTTTGCCTAAATTAACTAATCCACATTCATGGACACATTTACAGCTCTTTAAAATTCACATGTTGGTAATTTTTGTATTATGCACTATATAAATCAGACATTATAACAATATTATGTTACATATCATTATCATCAATTTATCAGCATACATCGCAAACCTGTCCACTACTGAAACTGAATAAGCCCCCAAATGCAGCTGCACCAATGATTAAAAATGCTAAATCTGTCAGCACCTCCAAAGACAAACTGAGACTGGCCGCATCTTCAGCGGGCAGAGCGACACATCTCACTTGATAGCGAGTAACAGCTGGCTGCAGTGCCATATCATGGCAAAATTAACTCATCCATTTTCATGGACACAAATTACAGCTTTTAAAAATTGTATCATGTGCTATATAAATTAGACATATAAATGTTGTATCATATATTATCATTATATTGTATGAATATATTAATGTACATGTTTAGTGTAGTTCAATAAATACTATATGTACATGTATACCATAAATATGAGAAGAACAATGAATATTGACACATTTAATTGCCCTGAGTGACTCCACCTTTTTAATATGTTCGAAAACTCTCCTGCCCCATAATAGTTTGCTGCTTAGTTGAATTTGGGTCAGCCTACAACCACAATGGTCTTTGTGACCTAATGGTTAAGGCAGTCATGTTCTGAGCTAAAGACCAAGGTTCAAACTCTCAGTAGAGACCAGTTTTTCAACCTTTGATGTTTTCACCTTTGATGTTTTCACTTCATTCTCTCCCAATTTAATTTCTGAAATTTTTATCTGGATAGATGGTCTTTTAATTTCAGTCAGAATGAAAAACACAAGTTTTCTTTTATAACATTAAAGATTGATTTCAGGATTTCTAGTCCATCATTTCCCTTTATTATCAATACCAAACGGTAGTTTAATACTTACAAATGGTGTGTTGAAAGTTTGAGATCCATACATCACCAACTTTTTGTTTTATGAGAAAAAATTAATAGCGATTCAATATGCTATCAGAATATTGTTCTTTCCGTGAATTTAAATTTTGGCTCAACTTCAGAACCAGTTATGCGTGTTCACACGTACCACGCGCGAGCAACACCGACAGGTTAAACGGCAAAACTCCGCGCGACCTTTGCCAACGGCTTGATCGGACAATTTTGAAAGTAATGGAACGGCCTTTGCACGTGTGCGTCACTATGCAATTTTGAAGTTTAAATGTCCCAGATTTTCACCAGAACTCTGTATTTACTCAAAGTTCTATGACAGGTGTTTATTCATACTAATCTTCAAATCGTGAAAGATTTGAGCTGATTTCATTCATTTTGACGTTTCCTGGCGTGCAAATCCCGAACTCTATCTGGAGAGGCTTCAATACCACATTATAAAAGAGCAATATAAATTCATATACCCATACAGTAGTTACACAAAATGAATTCAATTGAGAGCAAAGTGATGACGTCTAACTTGTCTGGAAATATGTGGGGACATTCGACAATAGTCAAACATAACTCAGTGCAACTGCAGCTCTCCTATTGTAGAAACAACCAACTGCAATGCACTGTACCTGGTTCTGCCATTGTCCACACATATTTCTGAACCAGAGTCACATCTCACTTCAGAACACTATACTCAGGTAAACCAGAGAAAATACCACAGGTAATTATTGTTTGATCCAGCACTATTTTAGACGGCGGTGAATAGTTTTCACACAATATTTCTGGCTAAATTCAGGTGCAAGTACGATACTGTAGAATCTAACAGATATATCTTACGAGGCTTCATACACGGCATCTCTTAATATTCTTATTGCATACCTTTATTAAACTGCCACATATGCAACTTCAGTGAGCCTACAAGTGTTTTGATGTTAACTACAGAAAGGTGGAAAAAAAGAAATGAATCAATAAAATTCCGAAAACAAAAAACACAACTGAACAGAAAAAATGTTTTAGGTAGTTAAAAAATTAGAAAAAATACAACCACCAATATAAATTTAAACTGTAGAATCTAACAGATATGTACTAGGCTTCATACATGGCATCTCTTAAATTCTTATTGCATACCTTTATAAACTGACACATATGCAATTACAGTGAGGCTACAAGTTTTGGATGTTAACTACAGAAAGGTGGAAAAAAAGAAATAATCAATAAAATTACGAAAACAAAAAACACACAACTGCACAGAAAAAGTGTTTTGGTAGTTAAAAATTGGAAAAAATACAACCACCAATATAAATTTAAACTGTAACATGAAGAAAAATTGAAGAGTATAGAATAAGATTAAGTACTTAAGTCACATTTTGACGAAATTGAGTTAGTGATTGTTATGAAGTCGTTACATGCCGAGAAATTTTTTTACAAAATTTTGGTCAAATTGACCCTTCCCTACAGTAGTAGGGTTAACATGGGTCAAATTTTTAATGTGGTCTTATTTTTTCAAAATGTATCTCAAATTGCTTGACTAATTACAAGGATTAAGAAAATATATAATTTGTCATGTATTTTGTGCTTTGTTGATGAGATATGAGGTCACGTCCGGTCAAAGGTCAAATGAGGTCAAATTTAAAACAACATCCAAATTTGACAAATTGCATATCAAATTGTCCGTCTTATGGAGGACATTCCAAAATATATACATTTAAGTGTTTTTGACATTCATTCATTTGAGAAATGAATTTATTTTCCTTGGACCCTTGTTTTTAGAAGAAGTACTTCAGTCCACAATATCGATAATCAATTATTGGAAATCGACAAGTGTGACAATTGTTTTGGTCCTATATTCATCTTTTATTGTGTCAATTAACTTCACTAAGTTTTGATGTACAACTCAAACAATTGTGATCTGTAGACAAATTTGAAAACTTTGAGCCTTTGTTTCTCAAAAAAAGTGTTATGTGACTTCAGTATTTCTTATTCTATACTCTTCAATTTGCCTTTGAAATCAGAAATTGCAAATGATTTAAGCTTGCATGATGCACATTTATTGGCTATTGTCTCTTTACTAAACAATCACTACACATACACATTAATTATTGCACTATGCATGAGCACAAAACTGGGGCGCAATGTACTGCATGAATTACAAAGCATTATGGAAAGAAAGAATATTGTCTGTGGTATAATATGATGATATAAATAGTACCCGGGGTACCAACTAAAAATCCGCCATTTTGTTGAATTATTTTTTTTTTTAGCACTGTACCCTGGGTTACAAAATTATGTGAAAGTTATGTAATTAGTGTGAATATAACAAATTTAGCTTCATTTTTACCCATTTACGTAAGTTTATGCCTTTTTGTTGTGCACTTGCGCAGGTTATGCGTCATAACCACTGATTTCAGTGATCACAATTGAAAAAAATACATTTTTGGACACAAGAGGGCGCTGCACAACACGTTACACCGGGGTACAACGGTACCCCTGGGTAGCGCGTGGTGCATCATATGTACACAAGAGGATTGCAAATTCTATTACATCAGTATCCATTGTGACAGGCAATTTTTTGTGTGTAGCTTTTTATGAAATCCGTTTCTATTGGGGCATGAGAGCAATTCAATACTGGTATGTTCATGCTTGATTCTCCTCGAGTACACAAATTCAAGCCAAATCCTCCCAGCCAAGATTTACACTCCAGGGAGTGTATACAACATTGGTCTATATCCAAACTCATTTGCTTCTTGAGGCACTTTCAAGTGTTCCCAATCATGTTATCAGCCTTTAATAGCACCATAGATCATGGACTTATGACTACAATCTCTACCTAACCTCGCTCTCCAGTTGGACATGTATTGCATATCTCACTTTTGACTGCAGGCGTGCTGCCATCTCCTTGCTCATAGCCCTATCACAAGACTGGTAAACGAGTCTATACAAGTAACTGACATATGTGTCGTCTTTGGGATCGTACAGGTCAAGGTACTTGACCTCTTTTATGAGGTCAAAGGTCACCGACCTTATGATCGCGAATAACTGCTGTTCATCGAACCGTTCTTCTTTCACCCAGAAGCTGACATCATGGATGAATGTTGCAGGATAAATGCTGAGACCGCGAAATTTACATTTTGGTTTGTTCTCGACCAAACTTTGATTTTCGTGATGAATATCGTCATCGGTTTGATGATCAAAATTCTTGAAGATTCTGTCGTCGTTTGACCAAAGTAACCTCACGTCTTTGACTGCATATTTTACGATGGCAACAGCATCAACGTAAAAGACACAGAACCTGGCAATCCCCTCCTTTGCATGGAACGTTCCATAGTATCCTATCTTCACTGAGCATTGATCAAGATGATCGGGCTGTTCCATTTCAATTGATAGGGAGATCAGGTCACTTAGTCTTTCATCAAATGCAGGCATAGCTGATGTTATGATTTGCTCATTTATGCCGAGTACATCTCCCACATACTTGCAATATTCATGCTCTATTCCTTCCCATGATACATTAGACTCATGGCACGCAGGAAACACTAACAAGCAGTGGTGCGTGATGGGATAGTTTGACGTATCGATGCTGCTGCGCTGGAAAACTTTACCAAACATTGTGCAAGGCCAAACATATTTCCTATCAAGAATTTCCTGAACATGGTGTAGCAAATTCAGCCTGAGAACAAAGCCACCCCCCTGTGATGAAATGGAAGGTGCCTTTAGTTTGGGAGTCTTCATGTTCATATGCAAATCATCATCTGATGAATAATCATGAGAGTCTGAGGTACATGTATGTTGATCACTGCTGCCAGATGTACAAATACTTACGCTACTAGCTTCACCCTTTTCTGTTAGTGCATTTTCCTGGTGACACTGTATTCCTGAATATTCATCAGCTGTACATACTGATTCATATTCATGATCTTTACCAGATGATGCATATTCATGATCTTTATCAGATGATGAATATTCAAGAGTGTACACAGTTGAAGACATCTGATTGGTCCTGATGACATCTGATAGAGGTACAGCTAAGGGCTGGTCAGTGTGAGGAATAACAGTGATATCTGGAAATCTGTCGACGAAAGCATGACATAAGTCCTCCATCACGTGGTGTAAGGGATGGGATGATATGCTGAGGAGGTCCCTGAAATGGTGCAAATTGAATGAAATACAGTAACAATATCAGAAATGTTTTGGTATAGAGTGATGTGTACCCATATTTGTTTCATGTTTCTACGAGTGTTTTGTGTAAGTGCATGATGCAAGTGTAAAAATTAAAATTATTTTTGGAAAGTTCATTGAGCAAACGATGACATAAATGGTACCCCGGGATACATGTACCAACTAGAAATTCGCCATTTTGTTGATTTTTTTTTTTTTTAGCACTGTACCCTGGGTTACAAAATTATGAGAAAGATATGTAATAAGAGTAAAAGTAACAAATTTAGCTTCATTTTTACCTATTTTTCGTAAGGTTATGCCTTTTTGTTGTGTACTTACGCAGGTTCTGCATCATAACCACTGATTTCAGTGATCATAACTGAAGAAAATACATTTTTAACACAAGAGGGCGCTGCACACCATGGTACACCGGGGTACAACGGTACCCCGGGGTAGCGCGTGGTGCATCAAGCATGCATGACCAGTGTGTTAGTTATAACTTTGCTATTGATACCACATTGAAAGTGTTATCATCATATCTGTGATATAACTGTATTTGTAGACATACTAGGTAAAAACTTTGATTGCATAATAAGATTCCCACTAACGCACTCTCAACCGTGCATTATTTGTACATCATTTGTCCCTGAGCTACTAGGTGTTAAAAATTAGATTTGTAAATTTTGGCATTTAATAGCACAAAAACTATACACCAGATTAGACTGGTATTGAGTATAGTTGCTTTTGAATAGTGAACATTTATGGTGGAGGTGGTTTGAATACGATATCAATATTCAGTTTTATGTAATTCATGCTTATTTAAAAAGTTCGGGTTCAGATTTTGCTCAATATCCACCCCCTGTACTAAATTGAAACTGTACAGAAATCTAATAGTGTGTGTGAGAGTGTGTGTCTAGTCCCCACACAATAGAAATAGACCATGGCTGTGGATAGTGAATAGAGTCTAGCAGTCGCCAGGCTACTTATGAATATTAATAAAGCATTTATCTCCCCTGGAGATTGGCATACCAAAGTTTCCAATGTGAAGTCTCTGGCAGCCATTGTCTATTTTTATTGTGTGGAGACTGAACACATACTCTCACTCTCACACACACCATTTGATTTCTGTACAGTTTCAATTTTTGTACAGGGGACTGGATATTGAGCAAAATCTGAGCCCTAACTTTTTAAATAAGCATGAATTACATAAAACTGAATATTGATATCTTATTCAAAACCACCATAAATGTTCACTATTCAACTGCAACTATACTCAATGCCAGTATAATCTGGTGTATATTTTTTGTGTTATTAAATACTCTAATTGACAAATCTTATTTTTAACACCTAGTATAACTCAAAAACTGCAGCTCACCTTTCAACTTTACCAGCAATGTCAGGGGGACACTCTGCTAATATCACCTCCTGACGTCCATGAACACTGAGGGTGAGTTGGGTTGAGTTTAGGGATGGAGAATCTTCAATAGAGATGGGTAAACTCCTCTCAAAGATGTGTGTTATACCACCCGCAGTTAGGAAACCTTTCTTTTGACTTCTGAATGGAGTATTTAAGAAGAAGAAATTGACATTAACTCATTAGGGACTAAAGTACGAGTTAACTCGTGTTGGGGTCTATGGAAAATGCGAGTTGTAGTTAAATCAAATCGTCTCCAACGGGTTAAGGCAAATAAGTTAAATATGATTTCACATTTCTGAAGGTACCTACAGAACTAAAACTTGTTGTGGGGATATGGCCGTAGGGAGCAGTTGCCCTGCTCTCCAAAAACTTTTCAAAACCCACTTTTTTTTCTCAGATTTTAGATTTTGAAATTGTTTGATCAGTTAATGAGGCTCTTGCCCACCAAGAAAAAAATTCTGCCTACAGTCTTGGGTGGGGAAGTGGTTATAAGACACTTGCTGTGATGATTATTTAACACAACCCCTTACCCTATAATCCTGACATTAACGTGATAGGCTAACATTGTGGAGTTTCAATTGAAAAAATTGCCAAACTTTGATATCTGAGCTACAGAGTAGTGTTCAAATGGACAAATAAACACCCTAGAATACAAAAATTAGAAAAGTTATGCTGCCAGTGGCAAGGTATGCATGAATAAGCAATTAGTACTCCACCCGACTATAAATTAGTCAGATCTGCACACAGTAAGACTATGGGAGGTAATGGGCAGGTGAATCCAGTCAATTTGAATGCTTGTAGATTTTCACTTTTTTAAAGCACTAAATCATCATTTTGAAATACATCTTTTTTCAGGGCTTCATTTTTAGACCTTATCAAAGACATTTGGATCATGAAGGATTATGTAGCTCACATCTTTTAAACTGTGGTAAATGTTAGCCAGTGGCTTTAACCAAACACCAAACCCTAACTCCAACCTTAATGTAACCCTAACCCTGATCTCAACCCAACCCCTAACCCTATAACCCTGATATTTACCCAACCTCAAACCCTAACTTCGACCTTAATGCAACCCCTAAACCTATCCCTGACATCAACCTAACCCCTAACTCTAACCTTAACTCAACCCTGACCCTAACCCTAAACATATTCTGAGCTAGTCTGAATTTCAGACCTCCTCTGCGAAGCAGGGGCCATCCGCGGAGCGCATGGTCTGAACGATAACGGTTTGGGGGCTTTTAACTTATCTCTTGTTTTTCTGACAAGATTTCTTCAAACTCCTGGACAGTCCATTTACTTCCACTGCGTTGTATGGGCCTTTTTCTGACTCTCTTTACCATGCAAACAAATTAAGAACTAAGCCAGTGTAAAGATCTCATTACAGTGATCAGATAAGGCTGGGAATACTCACATATACAAACTGTTTTACCATCTGTTTTTGATACAAGGTGTCAATCACTTATGGTCTTGGGAGGTAAGCAGTGAGCCCATGCCCAGGTTCTTGCCTCAGGGGTCACCTAATCACAATACATCACTGCAGACCTGACAGATAAGAACTGATAAATCTTCTCTGGAAGGGCTAGTTTTGTGGATTTTTTTTATGTTACTGGAAATGTATGTTATTTGCCAGACTATTATACTGAAGACAGGTTTGGCTGTTGATTCCAGAATAATGGTCTGGCAGTCAGACTAATTCCGAGCCAGAAACCCTTACTCTTTGTCTGTTGAGATATTGTCACTGGAGCAACTGCCTCCAGAGCAAATGTTGGTTACTGGGGAAGCACATATCATAATCTTTTATTTACACCATGAACATCTGATTTGTATCTTAGGCAGGTTTTCAATGTTTGAAAGAAGTTACTTTACTATTGTGACTGTATGCAAAGGGGAGCAGGGCAATAGAAGAGTCCTTCCCAATGTGTTATAAAAAAGCGAAGCCTAGGCATGGAAACTTTGCATGAAATCTTAGTAAATGTTAATATTTTTCTCTTGATCATTATACTTGTTTCAATTTGTGTTACTGTGGTGTTTGGAGATGTAATTCTAAACTGAAATTAATAAGGAAATTCAATAGTTTTATATTTAAAATGTATTTCTTCCAAAAATGTGATTTCTGTCAAAAGCAAAGGTTTATATCTTTTATTTGTTAAAATGTTGTCTTTTCACAATTTTCAGTTTTCAGCCCCATTTGTGTCTCCCTATCGTTGATGTAAAAGAAAGAAGTATATTTCTTTGTGTGCAATTTGTTATACACATTGCACCTTTAACATCCCTACACAAGTTTCTCGTAAGAGAGTTGATTTTAGGAATTGGCTAACACTTACCACAGTTAAAAAAATCTGAGCTACATGATTCCCCATGCTACCATTGTCTTTGATAAGGTCTAAAAATGACACCCTGAAAAAAATTGCATTTCAAAATGATTATTTAGTGCTTTCAAAAAGTGAAAATCGTAAGTTGATCGGATTCACCTGCCCATTTTCTCCCGTAGACTTACTGTGTGTATACCTGGGCTATTTAAACTCACCCCGAGTTTTAATTGTTTATTCATGCATAACTTGCCATTGGCAGTGTAACTTTCCAAACTTTTTTTTATTCTAGGGTGTTTATTTGTCCATATGAACACTACTACATGTATGTAGTTCAGATATCAAAATTTGACAATTTTTTAAATTGAAGCTCCACAATGTTAGCCTATCACTTTAAAAAAAAATTTTGGAATGAGAATGTGAAGTAAACAGCAATTTTTCATTGTGTAATGTTGATGTTGATACAACAAAATGCATTTCATACAACAGTATAGAGAAAGAAAAAGATACCTAACCGGTGTAATTGTACATGTATTTGTTGTCTTTTTAAAAAATTTTTACAATAGTTGGTTTAATGGTTTGATTCACGGTTTACCCGCACACTATGTATACACTAGAAGTTAGTTCGCGAGTTTTGGCATTGTGTGTAACGTAAGTGTGCCGCATCGCATGGTAAATTGGGGGCCCCGAGGCCTCCTTTCCATTTCACCGGATTTAGGCCAGCCCAAGACTACCTCCAGAGGTAGTCCCAGATCGGGGAGGGCCTCGGGCCTCCTTTGCATTTACACCAAGCTTTAGGCCAGCCTAAAAGCTTGGTGTAAATCGGGTCTTGGTGGACCTTTGAGAAGGGTATTGTATTGAGTAAGAAGATTAAGAAGGATTAGTAAATCCCTACTCATTACTATCTGCAGAGCACTTATTGGTGTGTGTAAATTATCGAAGAAAGCACTCTAAGATTAAATAACATAAACATTCATAAATGCGAATTATTTCCATAATGGTCTATTACCTATATCCCGTGCAGTCGTAGTCGGTATAATTCGTAGAATCAAATTCTTCTGTCTTGGTCAAGATGAAACCCCCGTATGTTGCCATGGCAACGATCTGCCAGGAATCATTCCACTTTCTCTGCGGATTGTCAGCGGGTGTGCCTCCCTGACCTTTGCAGAGAGTGACAAACACTCGACCATCATCAGAGAGAAATTGTGGACAACTGCAAACAAACAATAACCAGTATCATTCATGAATTTTAAAGAAAACTTGATTTCATACAAAGTAGTGCTATTAATACTATACATGTCTTTCAAAACTGTCTAACTCTTAACATGTTGCTTGTGCAATTTCGCATAACAAACAGGGTTGGCCGGTAAATACCGGCATTTACCGGTAAATACCGCCTTGATATTTTTGACAAAAACGGGAAATACTGGGAAATACTATAAAAAAGTTATTTCTTGAAGGATAATAACTAAAAACTCTAGAGATTGTTGTTCAGTAAGAGTGATTCAACACAAAATACAACAAAAAAAATAACTTAACTGATGGTGGGGAACTAAGAACTCATTCTGATTGGTTGGACAAATTTTCTACACAGCCAAATCAATACTAAAAGTAGGAAAAGTTTAAAATCACCTGCTTTTATTTTAGAAATTGTTTTCAAACATTTCAGTCTGCAATTATCTGAATTGTTCCATAAGTTCAGAACACTTAAACAGCATACCCCATACACAGATATTGATTTTGTCCCTGTATATTCAGCAAGATGAGGGCCGCACCCCACAAAAAAGCTACATAAAACACCTGAATAATGTACAGTGTAGTTCTGTACAGTATGTGAAATAACACTGAATTAAATTATCAAAATTGAAAAGAGGTTTTTAACAGTCTTTTTACTGGAAATTTATTACTTCAAGGTGGATTTGTGTAAGAAGGGCCCAAATAACGGGCATTAATGGCCTTTAAAGTTGACCTTGTACAACTTCAAGAGTACACTGCTAGGTATCGACAACGTATTTCCCAGTATTTCCCAGTATTTCCCGCCTCGGTGGGAAATACAGGTATTTCCCGGGAAATTGCCAACCCTGATAACAAATAGTGACCTTTCCAAGGGCATAGGCTGGGGGTGGGGGTGGGGTGCCTCCCTGACCTTGAAGAGAGTGACAAAAACTACTAACAAACACACAAACACTACTCATGAATTTTGAGGAAACGTGATGCGATTTCACACACCTGTACTATTACATACAAGCCTGCTGAACCCATTGAAGACACTTTTTATTTGTGTATAACAAAGGGCTCCACAATACCTTTTTCGGCTGGTTACACAAAATTGAAACTGAATTGAAAAACACAATGCTCTCCTGATTTCAATAATATAAATTTTCACTTGGACAAAAGAAAAATTGTCCTGCCCCAGGCACGCTGGCAAGTGCTAGGGTCGAGCTTTGTGTAACACACATTTTTTATACAGCCCAGCCCAAGATTTGTTTTTTGTTTTTGTATATACAGTGCTAAAGTGAACAATACCCCATGGCGAGTGACAGTAGAGTCAGTTTCTGGTATAGGCTGGAGAGCACTATAGCAGAGAAACTACATGGGCCAATCTGTGACTCACAGCAGCTTAGGGTAGCTAGAGTGAAGGGTTGTAACAAAGTAGTTAAATGAGTGATTTGAGGTGCTTGTGTACTCTGCTTTCGAAGGATTGTGCACCCTCGTCAGAAACATCTCCAGCTACATTTTCAGGTAAGCTGTTCTGCACAGGTACCGCAGAATGGATGAAGGTCCTGGGACTAGTCTTTATCATATCTGCATCAAACCCAAGCTGTCCAGAAGGTGTCCCACACCTGTCAATATTCACAATTTAACTGGCCACAATAGTACTCAAATCCAAGGAATGGAACATACCAAGTGAAAAATTTTCTCAGCAGCTCCCTGTTCTTGCCGATGTTGCTCTTTCCGCCAACATGTGGGAAGTTGAAGATGATCCCGTCGAACTGAGCGCCCTCTATTGGTTGACAATTGTTAAGGTTTGTAGCATCAACACCAAACAAAACACGGATGCCTGAAGCAAGAGGATGAATAATCAGATGCAAAATTTTAATTCGTTAATTTTTTGCTTTATAAATGTCAAATTCAACTTTTTCCTGATTTAAAAATCTTGAATTCTGCTTTATTCTGCCTTTTAAAGATTCCATTCTAAATTTCGCCAAAAGTGTAGAAAA
>JZLH01S0216894.1:10410-22047 GCA_001188425.1 Eucidaris tribuloides
CGGGTCGACTAAAAGGGTTTGGAAGTTTAGACAATAGGAAATACAACATGGATACCAAGGAAAATAACAATTGTTTTGATACAAAAGTATAGAATATTGAATTATCAAAACAATCCCAAATGAATATTTTAGTTGTGTTCAATATCCACATGGTGATTTTGATAACAGTGAAAAACCTTTTGGTGAAATGATTCTATATATAGGAATATAACCTCAGTAATTTATTTATCTGTCGTACTAGTACTTCTGACACAAAGGCACAGAACTATGACTTGATTTGGACTCAGAGATTGCAACATGATTTGTCATATTATAAAAACGTTTAACTTATTATACTTTAACACTACTAGTAGATGACTTGTCTAATTATTACATAGAGTTGACAAGCCCGTATGCTTGCTTTCTATGGATGGGTGGGTGCTTATGGTTGAAAAATAAATCACAAAACGGCACGTTTAGTTTCTTTTCATTGGTTATTGACACGATGTCAACTAAAATTGTTTATGGAAGCAATACAGATGCAAATTTGAATAGTTCCAGCAGATTAACTTAAAATAACGTTTTGTCTATATTCTACATGTATACTTAAGTGGAAAAAGAATATACATACATGTATAAAAGGAAAATGACTTCAAAATAAACTGAAAATCCCTAGTGGCTCATACCACCATTTAAACTATTAGTCCAGTCAATCTAGCGTAAAAAGGGGGTCAACCCACCAATAATTGCAACAGAATTGTTTTTACTGTCATGACTATCAGTGAAGTCTCCTTATCACCATACTAAAAGTCTCCAAAAATCCAAGCTTGGGAAAGTGGTCTAATTTGCATAATATGCAAATTAGCTTTCCCTGTACAAGAATTTCCTATTTTCATCAAAGTTGCAGCCAATATGTCTCATTGAAAGAAATATATTGCCAAAATAGATATATTTACCATCAGTGAACATGATAGGCACATTTTCCGGATAAACAACTGTACCTTAATTAACATAATATGCAAATTAGTATCAATCCTGAACAAAAATCCATATTTTATTTACATTTAATTATGCATTTAGCCACAGAAACAAGAAATATCTAAGTCATATTTACAATGTTAACAAACACAATGGACACATTTTCAGAGTAATATTTTGAAAATGTTTTGTGAAATATGCAAATTAGCTTCCATCATATAAGAGTAGATTCATATGCCTCCATCATCCATCTCAATACTAATGGAAACATTTACATGTTTTGTTCAATAACATAAGTATCGTTGTACAGATTTTCATGAAATTTGATACGAGGGTACATGCTATCAAAATACAGCCCGAGTTTTATTTCGGAGTGTGAAGCTGAAAGGTCAAAGGTCAACCTCATTAAATGTGAAAATATCTACTTAACATGTTTCCTTTCGATAACTTCAGTAATGTTCTACAGATTTTTATCAGATTTGGTATGATGGTACATGATATCAAAATACAACCCAATTTCGATTTTGCAATATGTAGATCAAAGGTCAAAAGTCACAGTTCATTCAATGCTTAAGTAGCTATTTTGCTCTGGTTTCTGTTTGATAACTTGAGTAATGTTCGACGGATTTTAATTAAATTAGTTATCAAGGTACATGGTATTTAACTGCAGTTTTGCAGTATAGGCCGAAGGCCCGGGTGGAATGTCAGTGGTCAAAAGCTAATTTATGTGAAAATAGCTGATTATGCATCTGAAAATGGAAACGAACAGTGAATGATTACCCCATCATTTTGGGAGATTTGAACATTATTGTGGCAGAAGGATCAGATGGACAAGAAATTGGCCCTTTTGGAGTAGAAACAGATATTAATAAGGGGTTTACGCATTCGGAATTCTACAGTAGGACTAAAACTAGTCGTAACTAGTGCATGGTTTAACCAGCGGCGTGTGAGCAGGGGGCAAACTGTCCCCCCCCCCCCCCGCGAAAAAAAAATCCAGCGGGGAAAATCCACCAAACATCGGGAAAAATGAAAGGAAGGACGCACATTTTGGACTTGGTTACCGGGAAATGCTTGACTCTGACCCCCCCCCCCCTATAACCAGGCACCTGTTACGCCCGCTGGGTTTAACCACCACAAACGCAGACTCTATACATGTACATGGAAACAACAAGGAGATAAGCTTAGATTTCAGCTAGACAGCATTTTAATTATACTAGAAATATAGGGAGTGCTAAAAACTACAGAAGCCACCCATGTGCAGATATTGGTTCTGACCATAATCTATATGTATACGGATGCAATATTGACCCTTAAGAAAACAAAAGAAAGGAAGTGAGACCTGGATAAACTAAAGCATGATAATCCCCCATGTAGAGTAGCTACAAATAATAGGATGATAACAGCCCAACCACGGAATATTCCAAGTGATACCTCTGAAGATATCTGGACCCGGCTGAAAGAAAACATCAAAGAAAGTGCAGATGAGACCATTGGTTCATGGAAAGGCAAGAACCCGGGAAGTCATAGGTTATTCAGGCTACGCTGGTTAAGATGGGGGAAAGGATGCAATGAAAAATGGTGAATTCAAGAGGAAAGTGGATGAATAGATACCTGAATAATGAACTTCGAAGAGATACGGACAAATCATGAGAAAAAGTTGCTAAAAGAGCAGTGTGAGGGCATCAAATAACTTTATGAAAGAGGGAGGATTGTCATGATGCTTGCCAAAGTCGGGGAACTTAATAAAGCACATCGCAAAAGGTGACATGCTTAGGAATACACAGTAAATCTGGAGAGAGAAATTGAAATAGCAGACATTTAAAGGAGATGGGTAGAACACATTGAAAAATGATACGACAAGGATTCAAAGTCAGATGGAAAGTAACGAGATGGTAGATCAGGATGATATGAGCACAACTTAACTTAGCTCTGATATTCGAAATGCCATTGAGGAAATAAAAGATAAAAGAGAATCTGGAATAGATGAATTGCCAATAGATTTTTTTAAAGAACTTCGATGGACAGATAAGAAAAGAACTGGAAAGATTATGTATAAATATCTATGAATCTGGGAACTGGCCTGAAGACTTTCTTCGGACAAGCAAGATCCCGATACCAAAGGGGGGATGCCACAAAGTGCTCTAGTTCCCTTCCAATAAGTCTAATATGTCATACATCAAGAGTGATCCTACGAATCATTATAAGAAAAATGGCTCGGAAAGTTGAAAGTTTTCTGAGATGTGATCAGTTTGGATTTCGAGCTGGACTCGGCACCCGTGAGGCTATTGCAGTTATGAGAAACATCTGTGAACGCAGACTAAACATGCAGAAAGAGGTAAACATATGCTTTCTGGACTACGAGAAAGCACGTTTGGTAGAGTGAAATGGATCAAACTATTGGATGTGTTTTAGTTTCTTGGGAGTAGACTGGAAGGGTAGGTGCCTAATTAGGAACTTTTACATGCAACAGTGCAGGATCATGTGAATAGCACAAAAATACTCCGAACCTGGATTATTGGAAGAGGAGTTCAACAAAACTGCCAAATTTTTATCATTCTTCAAGCATTTTCTCAGCACGCCTTTTATTTGGGCATATGACCGATTGAATCACTGTGGGAGGTAGAACGGTCAGTTCTGTTCGGTTTGCTGATGATAAGACCATTTTAAGAGATAAAAAAGAGGTATCCAACAGCTAATGGCCTTACTAGTTACAGTGGGGGAAAACATTGGAATGAAGATGAATATCGATAAAACAAAAGCTAATGAAGGAAACACAATCAGAGAGAGATGGGTTGAACTTCAAACTTAGCGGAAAAGAACTGGAACAGCTTAAGATTTGAAGTATACAACTGTATGCATCTGAAACATCAGGAAAGCAGAAGGAAGTATGCTTGTGAGCATGGAAATGTGGATATGAAGAAGAATGGAAAGAAATCGTTGGAAAGATAAGACAATTAAGAAGAAAGAATCAACAAAGGAACTTGCAGGAGACCATCAGAAGACGGAAGAAAAAACTGTCTGAGACACATTCTCAGAGGACACAACATACTAAGAGATGTATAGAGGGGGAAATTAATGGCAAAAGGGTGAGAGGTAGACCGACAACTGGGATGGTGTCTGATCTGAAGGGTGATTTGAAGTATTGGCTAGTGAATAGGAAGGCAGATTATATACAGAGGGGTGGCACAAAAATAATACTGACTTTGGTGTGTAGACCTGTTCCATTGGAAAGAAGAAGAAGGAGGTGCGTACAAGTGATATTAATATACAGGCTTTGTTTAATTGTGGATTTGAATATACATGTAGCTCATTAAATATTTGAAAATATGTACAGTAATCCAAAAATGTAGTTCCCCTTCGATAAACTTTTAATGTTATATAGATTTTAATGAAAATTTGTAAGACGGTATATGATATTGTCAGGAGTAGGACTATGCAAATAACTAAATCTGATTATGGTAATACGTCATGTGACCTTAAATGAACTCTGGTCTTGTGACCGAGGAGAAGGATCCAAGATGGGAGCTGAATAAAGATGGAGAACGGTAACTTCGAGTAGAAAATCGTCATTGTGGCGTGCTCTTGGCGTGACTGTCTTGTTGTATGTTACGGGTGTGACGGGAATGTGGTTGTCTGTTACGGAGTCGCCAGTCAGGTCCGTAACAGATGGGGGCTTGTCTAGAGAAAACTAGATATTCAAGTCGTGTTTTGGTTGACGTCGGGATCGTGATGTCGTAGAAAGTTGTCGCCGGGGTTTTCGCATAGGTTTCTATGGCAGCCTATAGCAGTGCACGGTGTGCGAACTGTACCACAGCGGCGTAGATGCGCGATAGCAGTCCTGCAGTTTTGTTCTTATTAAAGTTACTAGGCGGTGCGTTCAACAACAAAAAACATACGATTATAATAAGAATAGAACATGAATGTCCAAAATAAATTAAATTACTGAACCAAATGCCTTGGTTACTATAGTGAGTTGAATACAATGCCCAAATTGTAATGGAAATGACGTATTTTCATTCACTGGTGAGTGACGAAACAAAAGGTTTATTTTATTCATGCTTTTTCTCATAAAAAATTATTTGGTTCAGCTGTTTCAAATATTTTTCTTATTCTCATTCTAATCTCATTTATTTTATTATGTAAACTATTTATTGTTTACCGTACCGCCTAATAAGTGAAATACGAACACAACTGCCAGGAAAAATCCGTACTACTTGGCAGCTATGCGATAATAATTCGCAGTGTTGTAATCGTACTCGTAGTACACTTGGCCAGAAGATGAGTGGGCAATGCTTGTCCAACAAGTGTTAAGTAGTAAGGCCCAGGCAGTGGTCTCTGGGTTAAGTGATCAACAGACGTATACGTTGTAGTGAAGGAGGCAATCCTTCAGTCATATGAATTGGTACCCGAGTCATATCGGCAAAAGTTCAGAAATCTCAGACGCGACCCAAACGAAACATGCGTTGAGATCAAATTTGACAAGTGGGTACGGTCATTGAAAGTACATCATACATTCAAAGAAATGAGGGAGGTTGTACTTTTGGAAGAATTTAAAAGGCGCATGACCCCTGAAGTTTGTACATATATCAGATGACAAACATGTGTGATAAAGCGTCAGCTGAAGAAATTAATAATGAGTCACAGTGTGACTACACAAAGTCGAGAGAAAGTCCGAAAGAACACCAACACAAAGTGATGTTGGTAAACAGTCGATCAAATCGCGAACTGGATCATCCAGTCAGGATGGTGCTTGGCCCAAAGGTCAAGGATGTTTCTTTTTTAAACGAGACGGACACATAAAAGCACAGTGTCCGAAATTAAAAGAAACAATGAAAACAGAACAAAAGAAGAAATCAGATGGATTAAGTTAACGAAACAAAAAATGAGGAAGATTAAAATCTTCAGTCAGATATTATTCAGTTGAGTACAGACTGATTTTGTTGTTTGTTTGCCCAAAACCAAAATTGGTTTTCAGTATTTTATTGACTGTAGAATCATGGATGCAACGATTTTGTAGAGAGGATTCTCAGTTTTGTCCAGACTTGGGACAGTCTGTTCAGTAAGACATTTTCTCAGGATTAGGAATTGTCTTGGGTGGTTAGTTTAACCACTGTGTATTACAGTATATGAAGTATTTGTCGTTGAGGCTGGTTGTTTCCTGAACAGTTTACTGTGTTGAGTAGTCTTTGAGGGGTAGTTGTTACGGTTATGGATAACCGGGTAGCAGTTGTTACGGTTATGGATTTAACCGGGTGGCAGTTGTTACGGTTATATGGATTTAACCGGGTAACAGATACGGTTATGGATTTAACCGGGTAACATTTTGCTCTGCACTAGGTTTGTGGATTTCATTCCTAGGGTGACTGCTTGGTGGACACAAGTTAAAAACTGCATGGAAGTTCAGTGTGGTAACACTGTTTTGAGGTCTCATGTTGTGGTATGTGAGTCTGGGTATAGGACTTGCATGGTGTTCCATGGTTTCCACATTTCGTGGGTTTGAGTACTCTGGGTAACTTAAAGACTTTGGTGATCATTGTTAAAGTTCACTGGTTTGCTGTTAAAGCAATTGTTCACTTTAAGGTTATGGAGTATTCGAGTAGATTTTGTTGTATTGGTATCACATCATTGGATTTGCATTGGTTGCTATGAGCAACGGTTTTGCTGTTGTTGGATTGCAAAGTATTGTAATCGTAATGGAATTCCTCCATTGTTGTTGTGTGCTGAAGTTTATGATGGAAAGTTTGTATAGGGGCAGTGAAAAATCTGCAGATACAAATGTCATAAATTTCGTTGCTAGCTAGTTGGATTACTAGTTCTAGTTGTCTTGTATTTCACAAGTATGGTACATAACGTTGGCACCAGTGATTTGTTTTATTCAGGATCAAAAATAGATCGAATAAATGTTGATGCATTTATCCAGGTTGTGTTGTCTGATTTGCACAATGTTGTAATACATTATGGTTCTTGCAGTGAAAGCAAGTTCGAAGTGCAGTGGCAGTGCACTTAGTCTTACTACAGGAGTTGTAGTTGATGTTGTTTGCATGAAAAGAATTTTCTTGTCCAGTCTTGTTTCCATGCAAGATTTTGGTTGTGTAAGAATTAAAAAAAAAATCTAGAACAAATATGAACATTGCATGATATCGATATAAAATCGCATGATATTAAACATAAAAACTGCATGATATAAATATAAAACATATATATTACATGCATGTTTAAAAAAAAATAACGACATATAAACAAAAATATATATTTCGTGATGTGTAACACTATACTACTAAGAAACTTATGCGACCAATTAGCCAAGGATGGTCTTGATGTTAGCTTAGCCAAGTGTGAACTCGCAAAAGCTAACATATTTAGGTCATGAGTTTGAAAGTATGTGTGCTTATTGTGTTATGCCACGATTAGTAAAGTCCAAGCTATTGTGGTATTCCCTGTCCCTTAGACCACAAAAGACATTCAGGTGGTCAGAATTGTGTGAAGTTGCTTTTTGAAAATTGAAAGCAATCTTTATGTCCAAACCGATGCCCGTTGTTGTCATCGTTGGATACTTCTCGCAGAAGCTGAACTCACTCTGGAGGCGGTATGTGCCCATATTAGGAGAAGAGTGCTTCGGTTTCGTCCTGGATGATTAGCAGTATAAATTTACATCAGTGGATCAGCAGAGCGATTTAGAGATTTTTCAGAGACTATTATGATCGATGGAGCTTGCTAATACAGCCATGCGGACTGAGTATAGTACATGTGAAATGGAAGAACAATATGATTGTGAACGTTCTCTGTAGAGTATGGTAAAAGATTATGTAAAATGACGAAATGGTGTAAAGTTTTACAGTATTGCATTACAGAAATGTTTCAGATTTCCAAGAAAAACAAATATTCAGCAAATTAGTAAGTTGTTCAAAACATTTGCATCGTACAGGTTGTTTTTCATGTGATTCATTTCCGATTTGGTAAAACACATTGTACTATACAAATAATTTTGCATATTCACAGATTCCACAGTTTATAGATAAAAAAATATTGCGTACTCTGTATGAGATGTTGAAACAAAAATGTAAAATTTTACAGTTAGATTTCACAAGTACAAACATTGTACTGGGGAAAAAAGAAATAACTGCTTCCCCAAAAAATGAGCAGTGTGTCAGTAAGTATTTTTATGTGTTTATATTTCGTGCACAAGTTGTTGCATTGTAAGAAGGCATTTTATTTCTTAAGTATCAGTGTCAAGTGATATGTTTAACATTAATGTACAAAAGGTGTATGTTGTGTTAAAAATGTGTAAGTTGTTCACAACAGGAATTTTGTGTATTCTAGTTAAAATGTGAGGTGTGTACCTTTAAAGTTACATGTGTACATGTAGTCATGAAGTAAGTCACAGTTACTTCGTGGGAAATTTATTTTTTGGTAGTAGTTTAAATTTTGTTGGAAAACACAAAATTGGCTGATATGTTCCTTTAAGACATAAGGCCAGAAAGTTTTTACATGTACTTGAACATTACACATGTTATATTGCATATTGGAACTAGCTAGTGTTTATTGGTTACGTTTTATACTCAAGAAGTTAAACTCTAGGGTTTTTTTTATTGAAGTATATCACTGTGACCTATTTTTGGATGTGACTTATGTTAAAGATTGTGTTATTGATTTGCAGGGATGTGCAAGTCCATTACTTCCCTTTATTATCAATACCAAACGGTAGTTTAGTACTTACAAATGGTGTGTTGAAAGTCTGAGATCCATACGTCATGAATTTGTTGTTTTATGAGAAAAACTAATAACGACATGTTACCAGAATTCAGAATGTTGTTCTTTCTGTGAGTTTCAATTTTGCTCAAAATGCGAATCGCGGTTACTGTGCACCGTAGCAAGACGAGTGCAGCCCTCTGATTGGTTAACAGCTATCCCCTGCGCGACCTTTGGCTAACGGCTAATCAGACCATTTTGGAACGGCACGTGCACGTTTGACGTCGCGGATTTTTTAAAATTTGCTCCTGAGCAAATGGAAAAAGGATGAAGTTTAACCGTCCAGAGTTTAACCAAAACTCAATATTTTACACCAAGTCTCTATGAGAGGTGTTTATTTATATTAATCTTCACATTGGATATGATTTCAGCTGATTTGAATCATATAGATGTTTTTTGACGTGCAAATCAATAACCCAATCTTTAATGAGTGTAAGCTCCACCCACTATATACCGATAGAACACGTGATCAATGTGTTGACATTAGGCATTGTATGGATATGAATTATTCAGTTTTGGCGTATGCCCTTATGTGTTGAAGTTAATCAATCGATTACAAGTTCGATAACAGTAGTGTACCGTTAAGTTAGAAGTACAATAATCGATTAAGTACAAGATCGATTACGTTTCGTTTGTTTCAAAATAGTGGTGACTTGTGTTGAATACTAATAGTTGATCGTACCAAACAAAGAGTTTGTACTGATACAAAATGATTAGAATTAGATGTTGAGTGCAGGTTTAATGATCGTATAGAAAAAAAAAATGAAGCTGTTGAACATAGGTAACAGAAGTATATTAAAGGGTACAGTCTTCATGTTTGATAAATGTTATATTGCACATGTTTTCAATAGACTGTACTTACAGGTAATGATTATATTCTTTTAACACTTATTATTTTATTTGTTGAAAGAAAGTTCTGACATGATTAATGCGAGAACTTTCTTTTTAGGGGGGAATTCTGTCAGGAGTAGGACTATGCAAATAACTAAATCTGAATATGGTAATACGTCATGTGACCTTAAATGAACTCTGGTCTTGTGACCGAGGAGAAGGATCCAAGATGGGAGCTCAATAAAGATGGAGATCGGTAACTTCGAGTAGAAAATCGTCATTGTGGCGTGCTCTTGGCGTGACTGTGTTGTTGTATGTTACGGGTGTGACGGGAATTTTGTTGCCTGTTACGGAGTCGCCACTCATGTCCGTAACAATATGAAGATATAACCCAACAACTTTGATCTTTGAGTATGTTGGCCAAAGGTCAAATCTCACAGTTCCTTACATACATAGGTCTACATAGGTCATTTGTACCCACGACGCTCTGCGTCGTCCTTCAATTCATAGGACATGAAGCACGACCAACTGATTTTGTTAATCACCTGCATAAAATATGAAATGTAAACTTGATCAAACACTGAAACTAATTTGCATTGTTATGCAAAAAACGACTATTAGTCATGTTCACTGACCAGAAGGACCGAGCTTTAGACTTTTGATTATTTCCACAGGGTATACCTACATGCAATGTTATAGTGAAACCTGTGACTTCTTTAAGCTAATTTGAATATTATGCTAATTAAATTAAAATGATTTATTCAAAAATATGGTTATCATGGTCCCTGGCCATAAGAGCATCTATACTAACAATCGATTTCTTTAAATCTTCCATTTAGCTGTAAGATTTGGTGTAAACTTAAATTTCTTGTACGGGGAAAGCTAATTTACATATTATGCTATTTAGATTACTTTCCCATGCTCTGATTTTGGGAGACTTTTAATATGGTGTTCAGTGGACCTATTTTGATACCATGTACCTTCATATCACATTTCATTAAAATCTGTACAACGTTACTTACGTTATTGAACAAAACATGTTAAAGCCGAAGTTTAGTTTTGGGGATTTTTTGTTATTTTGAAGCTTTATGCCCAAAGTCATAACCTGCAATAATACATCTGATGATCTTTATTTATTTATTTTTATTTAGTTATGAAAATCTCGGGGGGGGGCCGAGATTTTCGACTATATTTTATGTTATAGTGTAAAGTGGCCGATGGCGTAGTGTATGTGGGTAAATGTATAGACGGAGGCAGGACAGAGACACGTCTTGACTCGATGGACTCCTGGTAGAGACTGACTTTTAATACTTAAAACATTGGCTATCTTGCCCAGGCAATTAACTCAAAGAAATACTTATTCAAATCATATATAAATCAAACTCAAATAACATCCCCTAACCAATTAGAATAAAGGGAATGGGAAAGCCAAATCAAAATAAAAGAATCATATTTACAAAATGAGCAATGGGGAATAGGGTAAGATAAGTACTTAACATAGAGACAAAGTATACTGGAAAGCCAAGGGGAAAGGGTGATTAACATAATAGTAAACGGGTGGAGTGACTTAACGGATGGGTACATTTGTAAAGAACTAATATAACAAAAGGATGGGTACACTGAAATACATTGTTGGAGAAAGCTAGCTTGCAATGAATAAGGTAACATAAAAGAAAACTAAACACATGTGTGTTGGCTTTCTTACATAAACTTTCCCCATTCGAAAAATTGTCCTCAATTTTATTTATTTGTATATTTTAACTAAAAGATAGCTAAACACAGGTTATAAAAATCTCCTCTACCATTTTTTTTAACAGTGATTTTTCCTCCTCACTGAAATGTAGTCTAAATGTATATATACACAAATGTTACAGTACGAATGGTTAATTATATACACAAATTAGTTTAAGATTAAAATCACATCTTTCTCCCGCCTATATATTTATATATATATATATATATACAGTGTGTCCCAAGAAAAAAGGAAACCGAGATTGATGAGGATATTTCAATATCTTAAAAACAAGTATGAACAATAAGTTGTACACGGTTGGAAAGCATATTTTCTCATCTTTCATTTGATATCAATCACAGGGATTT
>JZLH01S0216905.1:0-10877 GCA_001188425.1 Eucidaris tribuloides
GAGGGTGTGCAATGTTGTTATCAAGCAGTACTAAGTTTCATTCTCTTATTTGCCTCACATGTTCTGCATGTTCAGTTCGTTTTCTTAGAACCAGAGGGGATACCTTGCTAATACAAAACTTTGTTTGATTACGACATCTGTAGTCAAAAATAGGTTTATTACACTTGCTTGCGGCGGCTTAAAGGTTACTTGAAATATCAAAATCAAATTGTATACAAAATGTTGTATCCTCCTTCTGATGCAAAGGGGGAGACGGTTTCTTTATCACACATCCATCACATAATTAAAATTGGCATTGTTTCAAGATGAAAGTGGTTTTGACTGTTTTCGCCAAAGTGGTTGACGCTGACACATTCAACGACAGGGGAACGTTGGCAACCTTGAACGGGGGGCGCCCCAAATTGCGAACATGCACCAGAATCCGAAAAATGTCGATCAAATGGAACGGGAAGTGCTAGCAACCGCATTTTTATCTTGCCTAGGATTCCAACGGGGCGGGTAAACAAAACAGGACAGAGGGGGGATGGCCATGATGGCTCTCCTATGGACGGGGTATGGTGTGCTGGAGGTACGTGTGAGAACCGCCACAAGCAAGACCATGCTACTGTAAGTGCAAGGGGCGAGAGGCACATGCTTTGGATGCTGTGAGTGTTGTGAGAAATGAATTAGAATGTACAAGCATTGTATATAAAGAATTGAAAGAAAAGAGATATAGTGTTGGGATGCTACACACAATAGTCAGTATCATCTTGCTACGAGTGGATAACCTGTTTTGGAATATTCGTGTGACAATGGATGGATATGTATTGTAAGTTGTTGAAATATGTGAAATTAACACTCATGGTGTGTACGGGGGGTGGTGGGTGCGTGCAGGTACTCGCTCCCCCATAAAAATATAAAAAAATATATCCCTGTGCCAACAAAAATGTACAACTCGTAGTGATGAAGTAATGTTCCGAATCCTCGAGATATTCTCCCTAGCACTGTGCAGAATTCACTGCTCTGACTAAACATTATAGATATTTGTGATTAACAAAATCCATCCCATTAAATAATAAGAACTCCCTCCCCTGTAATGAAATACACAATAAAGAACGCAAATCAGAACAATGCTTATACGAGATTTGTTTAGTTCACCCGAAGCCCACAAGTGATTCTGCACAAGTGACTGTAACTATGTGGGAATAGTGAACAGGAACATTCTTTTCTCTATCGACAAGTTGCTCAAAAATATATGGCTGTGCACAGAATTTTTTTTTTTTTTTTGGGGGGACTACGCTGGGGACGGTCACTTGCCACAGAACCCCACCCCCCCCCCCCCCGTTACACCCGATGGGTGTTTTAATTTCAACTATTCAAAATAATACTTACAATACATATCCTCATTGTACACAGAAATATTCCCAAACAGGTTGATCACAACTACAGCTAGCAAAGATGAATGTACTGACTATAGTGTGTACCTACCACTATCTCTTCGTTTTTTTTTTTTATTACATGGACTGTATTCTATATTATTTCTCAAACTCCAGCTACAAAGTGTGTTACAGCCTTCTTGCACTTACAGTAGCTGGTCTTGTTGTGGCGTTCTCACACGTACCTCCACGCACACATACCCCGTCCATAGGAGACCACATGGCCACCTCTGTCTGTTTGGTTACCCGGCCCCGTTGGGAATCTAGGCAGATACAATTGCGGTTGCTAGCACTTTCCGTTCCAATTTCGAGTTGACATTTTCACGATTCTGGGTCATTTCCCAATTTGGGGCGCCCCCGTTAAAGGGTTCCAACGTTCCCCTGTCGGTTTTGATGTGTCCACGGTCACCACTTTGCGAAAACAGTCAAAACCACTTTCATTTGGAAACAATGCCAATTTAATTATGTGATGGATTTGATAGAAAACCGTCTCCCCTTTGCATCAGAAGGAGGATACAACATTTGGTATCAATTTGATTTTGATATTTCGAAGTAATCCCTTTAAGCCCCGCAAGCAAGGTTGTAATAACCTAATTTTTGACTACAGATGTCGTAATTCAAACAAAGTTTTGTATACAAGGTATCCCCTCTGGTTCTAAGAAACGACTGAACATGCAGAACATGTGAGCAGTAATAAAGAGAATGAAACTTAGTACTGTCTTGATAACAACTTGCACACCCCTGTCTGTGGAAAATGGGTCGATCCTGTCTGCATGGTATCATGTTAATGATGGTAAGAACCACAACAAATAGGGGTGGACTAGGCAAACAAGTTGCTGCCTGTAGAATTAACTCTTTCCATACCACACTCAGAATATCACATGCAAAGTGTATGGAATTTTGTTACAATGGTACTGGGAGGATTGCAGAACAGTGACTTGCTGAGAGAATGATAGTCTGGCATCAAGACATTTAAATTAACCCATCTTATATTGTTAAGTACTATCTTCATTCAACTGCTCTGACTAAGACTAGTGTCTGATTTACTTTGTTCGCTGGAGGTAGAAAAAGTGGGAGAGTGAGTGTGCTCTGGATGTAGGAAAAGTTGGAGAGTGAGTTTACTCTGGAGGTAGATAAAGTTGTCGAGCGAATGTGCTCTGGAGGTAGAAAACGTTGTCGAGCGAATGTGCTCTGGAGGTAGAAAACGTTGTCGAGCGAATGTACTCTGGAGGTAGAAAAAGTTGTCGAGCGAATGTACTCTGGAGGTAGAAAACGTTGGAGAGTGAGTGTACTCTGGAGGTAAACAAGTCACATGTTCTGGAACTGAGACTAAGAGAATGAAGGATTTGTGTTTCGGGGGGGGGGGGGTAGTGTGCGCAATGCAGTAAGCTAGGAAAGGGTATAGGATACTGATTTTCATCAGATTAGAAAACCGACAACTTCAACAAAAATTCATGATGTCAGATATTCTTCAAGTAGACATTGAAAAATTCATGCTGTAAAATATGTGTAGAAGTAAAAATGGGGTAAACGTCACATTTAGAATAGTAAGTCAATCTAAATTATATATTTCCAGCACTCATTATCTCCCTCAAGGCCATATTAACAAAGCTTCACAAGCTAAGACCCTCACGATTCAACTTTAGCGTGACCTTTAAGCACCCAAGATTGATAACATCTCGCTCCAGGCCGCATGTTTTTGCAAAGCGCAACATTTTCACCGGGGAATTATCTCGTCACGCGTTCAGCTTGTAGTTCGGTTGCATCCCGCCCCAACATTATCATCCCCATCGAAAGCGAAACTTTTTTTAAGGGGTCCCCTCGCTCCTGATGAGAGATTTTGAAAAATGCGAAGACGTAGAGGTATAAGGTGCATGTTTTGTGACCTCCGTGATCTTGAAATGTTGACCAGTCATGCATGGGTGTCAGTTTGTGTTTTTACTCTGTCTGACAAATGTCGCGGAATAAATTGTAAATTTATATTTTTGGTATTGCCCTAAATTTGACCTCTATTTTTTTTTCTCTCTCCCTTTCTCTGTCTCTCTCAATACAATTTGGCTGGTTCATTCTTTCAGTGGCCACTAACCATTTTATTTTTTTTCCCCATCTGGTGGTTCAGAGTGCATCATATTTTGGGGAAGGGGGGGGGGTCAGTACATTCACAAACCATAGTTACAACTTAGGCCTAAGTGTTCTTACTATTGTACTTGCAAAACCTGACGTGTAGGGCCTATTAGTTTCAGAGTAAGAATTTCAATTTCAGGGTTGAAACTACATGTACACATTATTTACTTCAATTATCTTGCACTACATTTCTTATTAATCCATCCATCTGTCTTATCTACTTATTTATTTATCTATCTATCTATTTATTTATTTATTTATCTAGATGAATCTCTATCTGTCTGTCTTTCTGTCTGTTTATCATACACATTCATTATATTCTTGGGAGGGGTGGTATATGGGTAAATTTATACTAAAATGTTTGTACTTTAAAGTGAGCCTTAGCTATTCATCATTCTATTTTGAATTGTGTTGGTAAACTAGTTCCCCCTACCCCCCCCCCCAACGAAAAAAGAACAACCTTACATGTCCAATTTCTGCATCAAAAAGGTAAGCCTACATATACAGGTATCTGCAATTTGGGACCTGATGCTAACCCATCGTCATTGAGATATGCACTAGCAATACCAACCTCAAGCCTTCTAGATCAATATCTGTCATTTGATTGATAAGGGTAAAATAGAACATTTCCATCAGACACCAAGTTATTTCCCCTCACCCATGCAGAGTTGATATGTAATAGTTCCTCTGGACAATAGTGCTTTTTGCAGATTTTTTTTTTACAAGGTGAATGTGTAATGGCATTTTCTAAAGTATGACTCACTCAAGCGCTGACCTGGATGTGTTATTTCTTTTCTCTCCATTTTTATTTTTGGATCTTTTATAGTGAATAAACTCCATATCTCTCCATATCTTTCAGGGACCTGTGAATACCTATGTGACTGTAAATGGGGAATAGAGGTCAAATTTACATGCACCCATTACAAATGCACTTAAAGCAAGTCAAATTTCATGTTGGACAACTAAAATTTCAAAATGTTACAAATTCATTTGCCCAATTGGGCAAATAAACTTTTATTCTTCAAATGAGAACAACAAGTGAAAATATCTGAACAAAATGTGTGTGAAATTTTATGTTCAGTTAATGTATACTAAATTTCACTACTTTGTTCAATTTACTTTATTTTATGACTCTTTAATTGCATACATGTACACTGTGAATCATACCTTTACAGTCCTGATAACTAAAATAACAACATCATGCGTGCAAAAAGCCCTAAGTGGTTATAATAATTCAAAAGTGATTTAATCTTTATTCTTGTTTATTTTCTGGCCAGTTAATTTTTCAGTCGGGCAAGTAAAAATCTGAAAATGATAGTTTCACTTGCCCACTGGGCAAGTAGAAAAAGTTAGTTTGGAGCCCTGCTTGGATCTTCAACAGGAATTACCAGCTTTGTCTGTGCAGGACATTTTGTTGAAATCCACCAGCCTGACTTTCTGTCCAGTTTTGAGTGTTATTATCAAGGTAGAGGTTCTTCTATTGTTGTGCCTAACTGTTAACAGTTTCTCCCTTCTCTAAATACCCAATCAAAGTATTACCAACACCTCAGGTAATCCTGTCCTAATCCCTAATTATGGGAGAAGTGATTACCAAGGTAATCCCCCACTTCAAAAGAGAGAGGGGATTAAATTGATCCATGCAACCTCATTAGCATATAACAGACAGGATGACAGTACAGCTACTGAATCCTTTTGGTAGCCAACATTGTAATGTACATCTTGTAAAATAAAATACAGTACTGAGCTCCTGAATATGTATACATAAAGGCAATTACATTTATCTATTTACTTGTTATTGGTTGATGGATTGACGGATGGATGGATGGATGGATTGATTGATTGATTGATTGATTGATTGATTGATTGATTGATTGATTGATTGATTGATTGATTGATTGATTGATTGATTGATTGACTGATTAATTGATTGAATTATTACTCTAACAAAGTTGAGCTTCATGTAAATTTATTTTTTTGTGAGTGGTTTGTAAATTGTTGTCTTTTTCTTGTTATTGCTGAAATTTGTTACATTTATAGTAGGATGACACTTTTCTTTAATTTATTTTTTTTTTAAATTTGAGGTCATTCTCCAAAGGTATGTGAAATGTACATGTAGACTGATTTAGTTGTAATGGTGGAAAGCATTACATGATTTAGCAGAGAAACTCATATTGAATTATACAATTGCAGATGTTATTGATATCAGTTTCCTGTATCTTTTTCTTTCCTCCCCTCTCCTCTTTCCGTTTTTACCTCACTTTTGTAATTGATGTAGTTATGTACCCACTTGTATATTTAATTCTTTATGATTTCTGACCCATAGTAACAAAGAAGGTCATACAAAATAAAGAGAGCCGTGCTAGTGTCCAGAGAATGCCTAATGATGTACACAATCTGAACCTTCCTCCAACTTTTCAATAACACATCCCCTCATTTTTAGGATAACCAACAAAGCCCACAAACTTACCTTTCCCGACAAACATTTCTGTACAGTATATGTTTTTGTCCTGTCTAAGCAATCAAACGGCCACCTGCATTGTACATCAATACTGTGTACAATTATGAAGAATTGCCCTATTTACACAACGACAAAGAAGCTAAAATTGACCATTGATACGATGACTCTATAGGCTACAAATGTTAGAAAGAATTTGAAAAAAAAAAAATGGGCATAGAGTGTACTGAGAGGAAATATTGTCCATCATTCTCTTCATCTCATCATGAATGCATTATGCTAATGAGTAGGTTTTCACCCAATTTGACCCGTGTCCTTTCGTGGCGAGCCGCGAAAATCTTGCCGGGAGCGTGGCGCACTTTTTCGTTGAGGTGAAGTTCAGTGGAAGGAAACGTTTGAAAGCCGGTAACAACGGTAGCCTTGTGTGTGCATTGTGCGTGTATGTGTGTCTACAATGCATGTGTCACTATGTTTGTGTGTGTGTGTGTGTGTGTGTGTGTGTGTGTGTGTGTTTGTCCTGTATCATACAGTGTTGGGACTACTTTGCTACAACAAGAGTCTTTTTAATGCAAATCCAGCCTTGCGCAGGTGTTAAAATGATTGATTTTTTTTTCCCCGCTCCTCCTTCAAACCTATCTGAGTTGATCTGTCCTTTTGGAAAAAAAGAAAGTAACAACTGCGAGATTTATTAGCGATAGAACCAAATTGCATATGCCGTGTACAATGTAAGAAGACATGTTTACAGATGTGTGCATTCCATATCTCGGTTAATGAGAAGCAAGCTAACTTTGAATGAAACTTCTCACGTTAATTGGGTAAATCGGGCCGTTCCAGTTATGACTCTTCCTCCCCCTGGTCATCTATTTGTGTGTTTATTGGCTTTAATTGTGGTACGTGGTATAACTCTTATATTTGTATGTGCATGGTAAGGAAAAAAGAGAACAAAGAAGAAAATAGAAAAACTGTTCCATACAGTTTTAAAAGATTTATTTCTACTTTTATACCATAGACATCTAGGCCAGTGATATAGAATGAAATGGATTCTGGGGCACCTAATGAAGACTAGAACCAGATAGAATTCTCATAATCGCAATTACAAAAGAAACAATGAAACATGACAAAGGCCTTATATCTCATTTTTGTTGTGAAAATTTCTTTTTCTATTCTTTTACAGCTTGGAAACTAGTATTTTATACTACTTAAGACAGATTTCAATCTAGATAGATAAAACCATTGTTGCATGATAAAAAGATTTGATTTGGGTTTAACATGGATTTTATTGGTCAATAAAATGCATATTAAAACCAAAATCAAATTGTCTTCGGTGAGTCAAAGCAGAAGAAGGCAACCATGTTTTTTTTTTCATTCTTCGAGACGTTAATATTTCTATTACGTTATAAACATTACAAATTTCACTGTTTTATAAATGGCAGTTCTTCAAAACCAGTTTACAAATAATGGCTGTGTAAGCACATTTCTATTGTTTCATAAAATAAGGCTTGCACCTTTTGGTGTCAAGTGATTAATGCCTTGGCTATAGATGCAAAAAACGTCTATAAATAGAGGCTGCGAAATATATTGCCTGGGAATTTAATCATGTCAGATGACCTATTTCTGTCCTGGAAGGGGGTTCAATATTGACCAGTCAAGTTTAAGGACAGGAAGGCCGGAAGTTGTAAAATTAAGGGAGAGACAGTAGCAGCACCATCATTTTAAATGAGGGGGAGAGGGAGGGGGAGGAGGAGGGGAGGGGGAGGTCTTTGTGTTGGGGAAGGGAATTTTGTGTTAGAAACTGACAAGTAAAGTAATAATAATAATATTAATAATACTAATAATAATTATAATCATAATTTCAATAATGATGATGATGATGATAATAATAATAATAATGATAGTAATAAGATGATGATGATGATTGAGATGATGATGATTATTATAATGGTAATGATGATGATGATGATGATGATGATGATGATGATGATGATGATGATGATGGAGTTGGGGAATGCCTGACTGGTAAGAGGAAGTATATAAAAATGAAATGGATTTTACCTCACATGAAAATGGAAATACATACTCTGCAATAATTACAGATTTTTCCCACATAAAATAGTGTCATCTCACCCCCCCCCCCCAAAAAAAAAAGAAGAAGCCAAATGCCAAATAACAGGGCTTAATTTTGTGGCTCACTTGAGAACATACAAAATAGATTTTCATGTTATATCTAGTAGGAAACTTGGAATCTTATTCTGTATATGGGCAATTCCGTTAATTATTGGACAAATCACAAATTATATAAATTGCTCTATCTGGCATCATATTACATTTTAATGGTTTGAATGGGTATGAATCATGAAGAAACAATGGGGGACATCATTTCCACTCTAAATTTTACGTCTTCAACATCACCCTGTAGGAGAATCAGAACCATCGATAAAATACCACATGTGGGACTAGAGTGACTAAATCTCAGTTTTATGAAAATCTATCATTTATTCTGCAGTTTTTTTCCATGCCAATAGCCTCTTCCCATTGTTTTGAAAGAAATAAAGCCCCACATATGCATACTAAATCTGAAAAAGACATGAATAAACGCAAATTTGTGTGGATGGACAAAATGTAATGTAACTAACCGTAACGGAACTAACCATGTTTTTGATGTTGTAGTTAAAAATGAAAAGATTTTTATCAATAAGTTATATATCAAATGACTTATCAAGACACCAGAAATAGCATGAATACCACAGTTTGTTTCAGTTGAAAACAGGTTGGGGAAACTTTGAGGACAAAGACTTGTCATTTTTTTCCATGTCCTCTTTATGTAACGTAACTAACCATAATTAAAGTTCTTGTTATTACCCACTGAAACATGTCTCATGATTTTGCTTGATGTTGTGATGTAGGTGCTAGTCTAGAGAACTTACAGTACCGAAACAGAACAATAATATCAAAGCATATTCATGTAAGAGCCTAATGTTGAGTAAAGTTTGTCATAAAGTGTAACGTAACTAATCATGGAATTGCCCATATCAGTATTATTACAATACTGGGGTATGAAAGTGTGACATAGTTCTAAAATTTTAATCTCCTTAGAAAACAATCAAAATGCACTGAAAATATTTCCAAGGTCTTTTCAGGAACTCTGTGTGACAGGAAGAGATAACCCATGAAGTTTTGAACAATTTCTCAAATAAACGTAAATTTTCATTTACCATGCATTCCAATGGTAGTTTATGTCAATTTTGCTTGGTGTCCACAGTAACAACCGTTGTGCAAGGTGTAGAAATCTCCTTGTTCCTAAAGCCAAAAAAATTATTTTTCTCTTTATGTTGGCTTTGGTCATATGTATTCATTTTCTTTCTAGAAATATTGCTTTTGTTTAGTTTTGAGGATGATTCCCGATGTCTGCCATATCGCTGCAACGCGTGTCGCACAAAGCCTGGGGGGTGGACACCAAATTTGAAGTTATAGCTGTATCTCCAGAATTTCAATTTTGATGTTTCACTTTGCAGGTTTTGGATACACCTCCATGAGCTGATTTTAGGTGCAAAATTTGAGACTGCAGTCAGAGCAATTAAAGGTAGAGTGGCTGATCAAAAAATCAGCTGTAACGCGCGTGATGGTGGACACCAAAAATAGTCACTAATTTCAGTACCCAGCAGCATTGCTAAATTACCATTGTTTGGTCTACTTTTTGGTGTGTTGTTATTATACATAGAGTTCTTCAAACCAGAGAAGTTTCAATCCTCTATCTCATCTGCAAGGCCTAAGTCCAACTCCATGGTGTAACGTTCATCACTTAAAAATAGGGTGGACACCAAGAGTAACGCGCGTTATGATAATGGGAATCTAGCTATTTGAAGCACTCTTTAACATTTTCAGAGGGATTTTTTGATATTCACTGAAAAGTACATGTATTTTCAAAGAATCAAATCTAAAAATTACCTGTATTTATTAGAAATAAGTGCACAAACTTGCTTCTTTCTGTATGCTGTAAAGCCATGTCACACTTTTGGTGTCCACTTATAGGCCATTTTCACTGTATAATGTACTGTAGGAAAAAAATCATTGAAGTTTTGACCCAATTTTATCTATACTATCTCTTCCACATATATAAAAGATGCTTTGAAAAAAATAACAGAGCTGTATTTGAAAAAATGGAAATATGACATTTTGAATCTTCTGTGCTAAAATCTCTCCAGTATTGTAAAAATACACATATAGATAATTATGCATATCTTCCAACAAAGGTCGTCTCACCCCCAACTCACAAACCACTCTTCTATGCCCCCTAAGCCACCTTGCCAGTAGGGTCTAATTTTGTGGTTTGTCTAGGTCAAGGTCAACCCCAAAGAGCCCTGAACAGATGGGGAACAGGGACACGCTAGGGAGTAAGCAGGGTGTCTGAAAATTGAGTCCAATATGGCTGTCAGGCTTAGGTTTGAGGTCAATATGTGTACAATCCATGACTCTCCCATCATTTTGACATCGGTCTGAGATTAGCGGCCTATTAATCATGGACAGGAAGTATGAAGTCTGGCTTAAAGATAGGGTTATTCTTTTGCATGTCAAAAAACATCTATAAGAATCAAATCAGCTGAAATCATATCCAATGTGAAGATTAATATAAATAAACACCTCTCATAGAGACTTGGGGTTAAATATTGAGTTTTGGTTAAAATCTGGACGGTTAAACTTCATCCTTTTTCCATTTGCTCAGGAACAAATTTAAAAAAATCCGCGACGTCAAACGTGCACGTGCCGTTCCAAAATGGTCCGATCAGCCGTTAGCCAAAGGTCGCGCAGGGGATAGCCGATTGACCAATCAGAGCGCTCCGCTCGTCTTGCTACGGTGCACAGTAACCACGATTCGCATTTTGAGC
>JZLH01S0216961.1:5874-17778 GCA_001188425.1 Eucidaris tribuloides
CATGTAGGTAGTTTCTACCAGGGCTGACCGCTCAAAATTTTGATTTCCCCCTAGCCGCATGCGTATTTTCCCCTACGGGAGCACCACTTTTTCCCCTACGCCTAATTAACCATGATTTTCCCATAGCAACCTATGTTTTCTCCTACAAAAATACGACTTTTTCCTTCGAAGGTTGTTTTCCTTAAAAAATAAACCTTAGAAATGCCAAAATATTGATCACAATTTACTTCGCGAGATGGACGAAATGGGGCGAATATAATCGGATTTCCTTGGAAAAAATCTACGAATATTGCTGAAAATTGCTTCAAAAAACCCTACATCCCCTACAAATCATCAAATCCCCCTACGTTTCCCCTACGGAAGTCATTTTCCCCGTAGCGGTATCCCCTAACAACCTACGCCATGGCCAAAATCCCCTACTGGTAGGGATTTCCCCTACGGAGTGGCTAGCCTTGGTTTCTACTGACTTTCACTTGTAAGAGCGCTTCGCATACTCGAGAAATTGGGGTGAGGTTTTTATTCTCCACATACAGAGGAACCTTGTTATCGAGGCCTTTGGACCATGAAAATCACCTTGGTGTATATCAGGTTCTCACTATCAGTGCGTGATAAAACATGGAGGTACAAAAAGCTAGGACCAGCAAAATTACACCTTGTTATAACGAAGATTTTGTTAATATCCATCTCTTTATAATGATGGTTTACTGTACACTGGTCAGTAACCACATGCAACACGTCCCCAAATACGAAAATGTGGATATATTACCAGACCACCCCTACCTTTACCCTGTACAGGCCATACAGGGCCGTATTTGTATCATCTACACTAGGTATGGGAAACGCACGGAGAGCCCCATGGTTGTGTTGTCTCCTCGGTTTTATGCGACGAAAAAATCATATAACCCCTTTCACATTGCCAGTCAATACACGCCTGCGCAGCAACACACACACAAACAGGACAGACCCAAACCCATGGTTGTTTTCGTTTTGATATAGTTTAGACCCTGTTCCCTGATCATGCTAGATTACTGCTCTGTTCCCAAATGGATTTAGGCAGTCTTGTGCATGCCCCCACAGGCCGCCAGCTCCCATAGGCCTTATACCTTCTCCCCCCCCTCCCCCACCCAACACTTTTTATTTCAGCACCATCAGCCCAGATAGGCATTTCATTAAAATCAATTCATGTCAAAACATAGTTTACACCTTTTAAACATACTTTCACAGGCGTCGATCCTACATCCTCTTTTTCCGGGTCGTGCAACACGGGGGAGAGCAGGTTGCCATCCCAATGAAAGAATATTGGGGGGGGCCTAACATGATCGATTTTGCTTCCCCCTAGGCCCTCCCAACCCCAATTAATTTCAACCAACTTTGAAAAATTTATAATATGCAATGCAAGGATAGGTGTAAAACGCATATTAAAAAGTGTACTATGAAAACATTACATTTAGCAATTAAAATGCTATTAAACAGTACAAATAATTGTCAATTTTTCGGCTCCGGTTTGGTGGCGCAAAATTCTGTATTGCAATTTGGCACGCAGCAGCACCGAAAAATTTTGACATTTTTTCCTTTGGCCTCCACCAAATCCGAAATCATGAATCCAATCGCCCCTGTCTTTCACAGACAAAGCTACAGCCAGAGGTTTTACTATGCATGTAAACAATGATCATGGGGGTTTCACATACGTTACTTATACAGCCAATTTTTTTTCTTCTGTCTTTCTTTTTCTTCTTTTAAATGAAAACAAACACACTAATCTTAGGTACCATGTCATGGATTTTCTTAAAGCTAAAATTAATATATACTTGGTTCAGGCAAATTCAGCATGTACAGCCAATTCATCAAAATTACACGCCAAAAATAACTTGTGATAAATTTTATCCAAACTTAACCTTGTATCAACACTAGTCATTCATCTATAAAATAATAAGTAATCATATTGTTAAGGCAGTAGGATTCTCGTTTGCAAACATGCCCCGCAGACCAGAGAGGAAGTATAACCATGCCCTTTAGGCTAATTGATGAAGGGCCATGTTGTGTGAAATCTGGAAAGGTCAGTAATACCTAGCAATATTGGAAAAATCCGCCCAAAAGACAAAAACAATTAGCCATTAGTGCATCGTTCTATGGCAGGAATTTTTTCATGCAAAAAAAAAAATTCAAATCTGAGTTCTGACCGGTCACTACCAATTTCCACTAAAACTGAGTTGTATAGCTTCCCAAGATGGCATCTTTCTTCCTAAATGCCATTGTATTTGCACAAATTTGTAAAGTTATTTTTAGGCATGCTAATAGGAGATCCCTCTCTGCTTTTAAGAAAAACAATTTGACCCAACATGATCACAAGGAGTACTGATTTGTGCATGGTTTAAAGCGCCACTGAAGACGGTCTTGATTTGCCTTTTATCTCATGCATTCCTGTAGATACCTCGTTGTACGAGATATCTCATCTCTCGTCATCAACGGCGTTAAAGATAACTAAAATTTGGCCATGAAATTAATACAGGCCTTTAGACAATGCCATCTGTATTTTAGAGAACCAATATTAAAGTGTTAATCTTAAATAAGGCTCTCTTCCAATCCTGCTAATTCCCTTTAACTTTTACTAACCCTTTAGTCCACTAAGAGCTCTGTAAGATGAACTGGCTTATGGCTCTCGCTGGCAAGGTACCAGCAATATTGCCTCAACGGTTGCCAAACAAAAGACAGGCGTACAATGTATACTACAGCGCACACTTTTACGGACAGTGCGCGTTTCGGGCGTTAGGTAGTAATAGAGCTGGCTGGTTTTGCGGCGTTTCAGGGAACTGACGGGTGTACAACCTCCGACCACTTTTAAAGCCACATTTTACGGCACGGCGCGGTTCTTCCTCCGGGGCGGTCTAGAAGTAATAAGTAGGGCTTGCGTGTTCCCGGCGGTTCAGGCTGCTATAAGGGTTAACATGACCGAAGTCGCCAGATGTCTGCACCAAATTAATACGCATAAAGTGCCATATGAGGTTCTTGAAGAAATCCTTTCCTGGCATTGATGTAAGCAGTTAGAAGGCTGAGAAGGAGCAGCAATCTAACAGACATGAAGTTAAGAACAAATTGAGTTCTTGCCACACCAGAATCAGATTCGCACCGTGCACAGGTTTCGGAGCTGACTCCATGCTGCTTGACCGAGTGCATGCCAGCCTGACGTTGTTCAGTCGCACGTGTCGTTACATTGTATTGCACTGTCTTGAACTTGATAAGCTCCTCCCTCCGCTATATGCTGTTTTCTGCATAGTTTTGATTCCCGGGAAAATTTGCAACAGACGCTTAAAATAAAGCAGGTGAGTTATTCACACAGTGACCCGCTTATTAGGCTGTTTTATCACTATGCTACCATACATGGGAATTTCTATCACAATTACTCACAATGTCATTTTTTTTTCTTAAAGGTTTTATAATGACATTGGACTGGGGGTAGTCCTCATATCTTGGGCATGATAAAATACATCTCTATCTTAGGGAACCAAGTAAAACTATGCAAGGATTCTCCTGTTGAAAATCCTCATTTGGCTCAAACTCCGTTTGACTTCATTCAGAAATATAAACAATGGTTCAATATCACTCGTAGCACGCGAAACCTGCCTGTGTGGGCTCTTCTATGGCGGGGCTGATGTTATCGTTACCCGTGAAAAAATTATCATCTGCCCAATTACAAATTTCACATTAACTTCCTGTAATCTTTTGGGAAATAATTTCCAATATAAATCTTTATAATATAATATACCTTTAAAGATATGATTTTACCATGCCAGAATAACGTATTTCTATGACGTATCTTCAAAAAGTTTGCGCTGCCTGTGGGAGGGGGTATACCGCTCCCACACCCTCCCCCGCATTACGGTCACTGCTTGCTCCCTCGCAAGGTATGGACTTCCCAATCCGCTTAATCTTGATAAATATACCATTGCTAAAAGTATATGCGTTTAACCATGCTAGAAAAACATGTTTTCTTATACTATTTTCAACAAGTCTGCCGTCTGTGAGCAGGGTTATTCCCCCTTCCACAACCTCCCGCCCCCCCCCCCCCCCCCCGTTCGGATGTTTTCGCTCTGTCGCTCAAGGTATCACTGTCCCATTACAATTTTCACATACTTCCTGTAATTCTTCTAAATTAATCCCTAATATATCTTCATAAAATATACTTTAAAATAGTTATTTACCAACCCAGAATCATGCTTTACTATGGCCGTATTTTCAAAAAGTTCCTACCGCTGGGAGGGGCGTATGCCCCCCTCCCACACCCTCCCCCGCGTCGTCGCTTCGCTCCTCGCATGTTTCGTCAAGCCCCCCTTGTAGCCCCCCTTAAAATTTTTGCCTGCTAGGGTTCTATGAGGCGGTGCTTATATTTACACCAAGCCTGCATTTCATTCAGTTTCCATACCTGCCAACCGTCCGATTATTTCCAAATGGCAGTTACTGTGGGTGGCTTATTACAGTTATTAGGATACAGTAACCAATACAAAGTTTAGCATAATAAAAAAAATGAGATTAGAGTGCGAATTGAGAAAAATATTTGCAGAACAGCGAACAAACATTTTCTCACGAGGAAAAAGCCATGAATGAAACAAACCTTTTTGCTTCCCCCACTCACCAGTGGATGTAAACACGGCATTTGCGATTCACAATTTGGGGCATTGCATGAAATCTCTATAGTAACTAATGCACTTTGGTGGTTAAGTAGTTTCATTTATTTTTGCGTCATTCATGTTCTTAATTCTTATGTTTAATCTACGTTTTTGTTGTGAACGCCACGCCTAGTTACGTGTTATAAGGACCAGAAAACTGCCCAGGAAAACTCGGGTACGGTTGGACAGTCAATAGCTGCACATCGATTCATATCTTTAATATCGGAGTATCTCGATGTTGGATATGTCGCAACGGACTATGTGTGGATCCATAAATCTGATATATTGGCATTACGAGTCACATATTTCTTCAAAAACTGTGTTTACTGGTGGTTGGCATCGTAAGTCAGTGTGTTTGCTCGCTACTTTGTAGATCGATGACGCTGCAGAACAACGAATGCCAAGTACCCGGTTACCCGTCGTTCAAACCCGCTGGGTCCTAGTCAGTAATAGTCGTAACAGGAAGCTCTTAAAAGTTATTTTTATCACCAGGAGGGGGGAATCTTACGCCCTAAATGATAGAGTGCTGGACTTATTATGGCCAAAGGGTCAACCAAACCCAAAACTTTATTGTTATTTAGTTTACTGGACAGGAATCCAAGGGGATTTTCTCTACTGATGCCGACGGCTACGCCGAAACCGGAAATGAAAAACGTGTATCGGGTAACTCCGCTGCCTGGCGTGCGATAGCCGTTCGGCGGAATTTTATCGTATCCGGCGCGCCAGTAGTAGTTTGGCAGGTATGCAGTTTGCTGTTTTCTAGCATGCAAATCCTGAACCCAATCTTTAACCTGGAGACGGTCCAGGGCTGCCACTCAAAATTTTGATTTCCCCCTACACCGCATGCGTATTTTCCCCTACGGGTACAACTTTTCCCCTATGCCTGAATTACTCAATTTTCCCCTACAAACCTACGTTTACCCCGACAAAAATCCACTTTCCCCTACGAAGGTAAGTTTTCCCCTACAAAATAACCTTAGTAAATGCAATGAATTGATCACGATTTCCTCGCCGAAGATGAACAAAACTGACGGAAATTCTTTGAAATTCGTCGGGATTAAAGAATAATTCTGCAAATTTGTCAAAATCCCCTACTTCCCCTACAAATCGTCAAAACCCCCTATGTTTCCCCTATGCAAGGTCATTTTCCCCGTAGGTATCCCCTACAACCTATGCAGGGCCAAAATCCCCTACGGTAGGGGATTTCCCCTATGAGTGGCTGCCTTGAGACGGTCTGATTTTGCTCTGACACGCATTTCCCATAGAAGTTGTGATGAGATATCTCGTGTCTAGTCTTCAACCGGTTACGTTCCCAGTAAATTAACATTGTTTTATGCACATAAAAAAAATGTGGTGTTGAGTATCTCTTAACCTGTTCAGCTATGGAAACCAGATGTGTCATGTATTAACTCTATGGAAATTACACAATCTCAGAAGCAATGTGTGTTAAAGGTAAATGACATGATTGGGGGTAGTCCTCAACTTGGGCTGAAACTGCTCTAGAATCAAGTAAACTATGCAAGGATTCTCCTGTGAAAATCTTGTAGTCAAACGTTGACTCATTCTAAAATAAACAATGTCAATATCACTCGTAGCATGGAAACCTGCTGTGCGGCTCTATATGGGTCCTATTTTTATTGTGCCCCGCTAAAATTAAAATATTTGTATGTTCATGCTTGATTCTCCTGAAGTACACAAATTAGAGACAAATCCTCCCAGGTGGGAGATCCACTCCAGCTGGTGTATAGTATATTTCAACTCATTTGGTTCTTGAGGCATTTTCAAGTGTTCCCAATCATGTCACTAACCTATAATAGTGTTTCTACGCTGACAAATACCCTTCATGAAATGAAAATATTAACCAGAACACTATGGCTCCAAAGAAAGAATGTTGCAATCAGAAAATATTAATTTCAATGCAGAAATATTTCCGCAAAAATCATACTTACATGTCTCAGTTCAAGCAGGATTTTTATTGCGTTACAATCTCATTTCACTTGCTTTACACTGTACATCTAATTTCTGCATGGACAAAATCGTCACCCAGATTCCAAATAATAACAGCGTGGCTTGTTACAACAACCTAATAAAAGCCAAAATATAGATTTGGGCTCAAAATTGAAAAGCCCAAATGGGCAATTCCATGAATTATTGGACAAATCACAAGTTATATTAATTGCTCTATCTCAAATCATGTTACATTTTAATGGTTTGAATGGGTATGAATCATAAAGAAACAATGGGGGACATCATTTCTACTCTGAATTTTATGTCTTCAACAGCACCCTCTAGAAGAATCAGAACCATACATGAAATACTACATGTGGGACTTCATGTCAATAAATCTCAGTTTTATGAAAATTATAACTTATTCTGCAGGTTTTTCCATGCCAATAGTCTCTTCTCTTTGTTTTGAAAGTAATAAAGCCCCACATATGCAAACTCTCCCATTTTTTAAAGAAAATCACTCAAAATGTAAACTGTCACGGGGACCCGCAACATTTTTGTGGAAGGCTTTTGTGGAAGCCTGTCATCTCAGAGTGTGCAATACTGGGCATCTGCACAATTCCATTATCCCCAAGGAGTTAAATGAATATTTTCTGACTGCAAATTCATTTTCAATCTTTCTGAGACATGGTACTGGTACAGTAGAGCATACATGCATAATCAATGAAAAGATATACTTGGACTTATCATATTTGATACTGTACTTTACTACTGGGAAGGTTTATTTGATTTTTTTTTATTTCTTTTTATTTTTGGACTGAAACACATGCACAATATAACAAAATAACCTTTCTTTAGTACTTCACATCATGGCAATTGCTGTCGTAATTTTAAGGATGACATTTCTACCTTTGAAATATCAATATCATCAATGGTAAACAGTTTAAAGCCAGACCAAGCATAAAATACACCCATTTTCACTTTCTTCAAGACCAATGACAGTGTAAATGCTGGTCCGGGGGGAGGGGGGCCATAATTTTTCTGGGCAGTTCAAATGCATGACTGTCCAGCTGTCAAGCAATAATAATAATAATAATGAAATATGATACTTTTTTTTTAAAGTGTACCAATACCCTGGATAATTTGTTTGGTATAAACGTAGAATATATTTGTGGCATGCCCTCAGCAAAGTATTAGCATTTGTGATCACTCCGATTTTTGTTTATTGGGGTTTGAATGTAAATTTCACACAGTAAATTAAAACAAAAACGACTTGCAATAGACTACTCAATCAACTGATTCCATCATTCGATCAATCTTACTATCAATAATTTACCCGTGTACGTCTTGATCAATAACACATTCACCCAATGTATCGAACAATATCGATATACTGAACTTCGATAGGTAAACAAAATCGTACACATATAGGTAGAACACGCACGCATAAAAATTGGTGCATACGGAGCAGAACTTAAACGCGCGGACCACAACTGCCGGAATATTGTATATACTATCATCTGATTTATCAAAATATGGATTACTTCACGGGCTAAGACAACTGAATTGCAGTTATTTGTAGTGCATTCTAATTGTACACAAATTTGATTTTTAGGGGAGTAAACAAATTTCTCAACTTTAAGTGGCAAGTAAAGACTAAAACATGAATAACACTTTTAATTTTACCATTGGGGAATCACTACCCCAACGGACCTGCCTCCCCTCCCTACCCCCCCCCTTTCCAAATCTGCCAATAAAGATATTCTTGTACATTAGCTAATACTATTAACAAAAAAAATCTTGACAAAACAACAAACAGGCATATCTATTTAACGTCTACATGTATTCACGGTAGTGCTGCTTCGTCTTTGAGGTCTAATTCCTCAAAGGAGCTCTCACTCCCGCTATTGCTGCCACTGCTGTATGAGCCAGAGGTAATGTCCTGTTGTTCTGATTCGTCGCTCAATGTCACGTCACCCTCTAGTGTTTCATTAGCTAGCGACGCCATCTCCTCTTGGGCTTTCTTTGCTTCCTCCACGTAAAATTCCTCCTGCTTGGAAAGGGGCAGCATGTACTGAATTTCATCACCGGAATAGATCTCAATGGCGGGATGGGCGCAGAGCTTTTTTTCCTGAAAACAAGTTTTTAAAGAAAAAAATTAGAAAACAAAGAGAAAACCTCATGAATGAAACACATATTATAATGCTGATGGTGATTCATTTCGTCGGTGACATTACATACCGGTGAATCTCATAACTACAAACCCACAAACAATCGCCATTACGTGAAATCGACAATTTGTGTGGTGCCATACAGGTATATCTGTTTTAACCCTAAAAAGACTGGGCTATTTTGGAGGCTGGACAAACTGGGGGGGGGGGGCCCAAAAGGCCCCACCCCCCCAAGATCTCGGCTGTTGGTTGTCCGATCGCAACCAAATTTGGCACACACGTACTTTGTCATGTCCTCTAAAACAAAACATAGTCGAAATACTGATATTCATTGTATTTTTTAATATATTCATAATTATGCAAATATGCAAATTTTTATAAAAAAAATAATTTTTCATATTTTGGTGCCTATTGTGGTCCATAAATTCCTGTTTCAAGGTTTTCAGCTGTAAAAAGAGGTTGTTTATCATAGAATTGTGTTGTTTCATGCTTGAATTATTAGATATGCTTATGCAAATTAGTAAAAAATTTAGTTAGAAAACAATGTCTATAACATTCATTCAAATACCATACACTTTACACACAAATGAATACAAATTTTGATTTCTTACGTGACATGTGATACGAAAATGTTATGTAAAGTACTGCGGCATGGGAGTATACAGATTTGGTATCAAAAGTTGCGCAAAACTCAAGACAAAAAAGTAATGAAATGGCGGCGCGAACGCTTTATGCGGCAAAAATAGTTATCGGGGTTATGTAAGGGGGGGGGGGGGGGCCTCAAACCCGCCCCCCAGTCTTTACTAGGTTAACCGGCAATGTGAACTAGAGAACGGGATAATCTTCAGGCTGGGGTCTTATGAGAATGGGTGTTTGAAATAAATTTGACTTCCGTGCGTTATCACTTTAACAGCACTGGCTCCTTAAATTAGCACAAAATACTTGTCATAAATGACAAACACTGATTGAATACGTGTCACTAAATTTGCTGCAATGAACAATCTATCTAAATCCATATGTTCATCCACCACGGAACAAATACTTGGGTGTTCCAGCAAAAGAGTCTACCTAAGTTACAAAGAGCCCACCCTCCCCCCCCCTTAATTGCCATATGGGCCAGTACAAAAGAGTACCAACAAGAGTACACTGAAACAAGAAAAACTACACAGATTTTTTTTAGGTAGTTTTCCTCTGGTATCAACGAAGAACTGCAGATGCCGATTCCCGCATTTTAATCATTTTACCTGTTTTTGGCAGTACTCAGTTACATGTGCATGTATGAATGTACGTGTACAGGTAGCTGATATAACAATATTTTAGGCCTCTCATGCACAACAGGATTAAATTCAAATCATTCAATTTCCCACCAGTGCTAGTAATAATATACGCTACCTCAATATACTGTCCAAGCTGTGGCCACACGCGAGCCGTTGCTATGACAACCGACAATGCCCAGATGTGCGGGAACACCGTGACGACGGCATGGTCCACAGCAGGGAAGTGTGCAAGCTTGAAACCACGTTCAAGAAGTTTGGTCTCGAGTTCTTTGTCGACCTCCGAGTCTGCCTCACTAAGAATTGCGCCGACGATGAAGCGCTGGTTGCTGGGTTCTACCTGCAATAAAATCAAACACAAATATCAACACATTGGCAAAGAGATGATGATCTACACAAGGAATGCACTGCAGGCAAGAGAATTTGTCTTAAAATTAGAAGGAATTCGGTGTCTTGCAAGTTGGGACTAGTCTCTTCTGCAGTAAACATATTTAAAATCTCATTGCAAAATGACATAAATTCAATGTTTTCACAGTTTCCAGCCCACACAAACGAAGAATGATACTAAATTGAAATCATATTTTACCAGAAGGTAATATCGTCGTGCGCATGGCATAATGTCGTTAGCAAAGTGTTCAAAGCAGAATGTCGTTGACAGTAAATTGCTTGTAATGTGACAATCATTGGCTTATTTCACATGAAATCAAAATATTGTGATCTTTTTAGGTCCTTTTTATAAGTATGTTAGGCAGAAATATGGATTAAGAGTTTTTTGTCAAGTTAGAGGCAATTTAGTGTTAACGACATTCTGCTTAGAACACTTGCTAACGACATTATGCCATGCGCACGATGATATCAAACATTGGGCCATTTTCAAACAAAACTGGACAGGAGGGTGAAAATTAAAACTTGCAAGAAATCAATTACGCTTCAATATTTTTCAAAACTAGATATCAATTATCTTTGACGATATTTGGGGTTTATGTATTTTTGTTATACTTGCGCAGCCTCTGTATCATAATCACTGATCTCAGTGATCATAACTGAAGAAAATACATTGTTGGACACAAGAGGGTGCTATGCAATGCGGTACACAAGGGTACAACACCAGCAGGGCGCGACAAACCCGCTTGCCCGCTTGCCCGGGGCAAGTGAAAACCACGGGCGGGCAAGCAAAGATCAATTTCAATTGCCCGATCGGGCAAGCGGTGATTTTCAAAATGAAAATATTAAAACACAGACATTAGCTTGATAGAACTTGGACAAATTCAAAACATTCCCCATAATAAAAAAAACTGGCGAAAACCTCAAACACAGAACAAAATTACCCTCAGTTCTGTTCGAAAACGACGTAAACAAAGTATGAAAATGGAGCGCTAATTCACCGACTCTCTCGTGCACACGGATATATGATCAGAGAGTATGTACTTTCCTGTCAATTACCGTTGAGGGCGCATGTCAAGAAGGCGGAAACATACGACCAGCTCGATCGGCCGCGCCGCCCAGCTTTTCAATCTCATGTTTTTATCCCGTACGTAAGGCTAACATGCGGAGAGAAATTTGTTTTGTAAGTAAAGACGTTAAAAATCTGTATTTTGGTGAGTAAAGCCATTCATTGTTGTTGATATTTGTTACTGATGATAGAGGTATGTTCGTTTTAACAATATTTTGACATCGTTTCAACTGTCATACGGTCAGTCAATAATTGACTGATGATTTCAGTCCCACACATTGTAATCGATGTTGGGCCTGTAGTCGGAAGTCTCTATGGCATCGAGTCAACTCCCGCATTTGCTGGAGTCGGCCCGATGGCATGTACTGGATTTTAACAGTATTTTTTTTTTCAAC
>JZLH01S0217034.1:2815-13771 GCA_001188425.1 Eucidaris tribuloides
ATATACATATATATATGTGTGTGTGTGTGTGTGTGTGTTTGTTTGTTTTTACACGAATACGTTTGTATACACGTCATAAGTGGCTAAAAGGCAATTCCGCGAGCGAGCGATTTAGGAAAATTGAATCTCCAAAAAGAAAAAAAAATGTTTTATGGTGTATTCTATCAAAATAATTTATGAATTCCTCTATCCGATTTGAAAAAAACGCTGGCTTTACATGCCAATGCATTAACCACTAGGCCATGGAGCCGTTCGTGGTTCCGGAGCCACCAAATTCAATTAACCGACAGACAGCCTCTCACTCTCCTTGTATCCTGAACTGAATCCAGCTAATGTATGGCGGCATTATCATTGCTCGTAACTACCCTGAGCCGCAAAGGAATTGTATAACAAGGAGAGTGATACATAACAAAGAGACTGTACCCCATACAGTCAAATGCGTTCCATGTTAGCTTTCTGGACTTTCTCTTACCAAATAGTGCATCCTGTAATTCTCCCGATGTCACATTGCCCTCATTGTTAACGTACTTTTTTGGCGCAGGTTCACCTTTTTAGGGTTGAGTTGTTGTAACGAACTTGTTTGATTGACTTTTGTATATCACTTTATGACTTTAATGATTTTGCAGATTTTTGTGGGCCATGCATTTGCTGTGTTCAGACGGCCCATAATATTATTTAAAAACATTCAATAATACCGACTTACCTGATGCATTAATCGTTATGGTGAAATGGAAACCGTCAAACTCTCTGAAGACATCGCTGCAAAACTCGATTTTGATTTTATTGGATGCCAGCAGCAGTACATTTAAACCAGTTTTGCCTTGGAATTTAAGCAACATAGAAACAAATATGTGCTGTTCAGAATACGTAGTTGTGTGCTTTTTTGACAGATCGTTTCATTTGCATTTATTTTTTTTATTAAGTTAGTTATTTCCTTATCTTCCTACCTACGCGGCGCCGATTTCAGGATGTAAACAAGGCAAGGCAAATTATCCAGACGTTTCGTAAACCTGATATTTTACAAATTATTAGTGATGATTATCCAAATATTACTAAAATCTTATTTCAGGTTTTTTCTCTAATATTGACTTGCGTGTTTTCGAGAAATTTAATTATTTGTGACGGTTATTTATAATGTCGTGACCAAGTACATTTATCAGTGCACAAACTACCGGGCACTCTCGGCGTGCGCAAAATTAAAAGACGTGGCTAAATTGTCACTGCGTAACAGCCTCGTTAATGTAGTCGCAATGCCTCTGTGTATCCATAGATGTTTGAAAACTGAACAGGAACTTTGGTGAGGCACTCCATTCAATAAATAATGGAGGGACGCATGCGTGAATGGCTTGTGTTAAATCAATTCAAAAGAATACCTTTACTGGTACATTTCGATGTGTATCTACTGCGGAGGCAAAGCCCTTCACGAATATTAAATGCATAGCTGTCAAGATAGATCGACTGTGAGTAATGGACTGTAGGGCATTGACCAAATAACGCTCTAGAAAAAAAAGTTCCGTAGTCTTCAGAATGGTATTGAAAAATATCATTGCAATTTGATTAAGATGACGTTGCTGATGATAAAACACATTTGTTCTCCACGTTTTATTTGCGCATTGATAAGATATTCGACTCATTGGTGAGGCAAGTTCTTAGTCCTATTCGTAGAAGAAGGATTCACCTTCAATAGAGATTTCAAAGACACGAACATTAATCACTAGATCAGTCTTTTCAGCTATGTTGTTACTATTTATTAAGGCCTGTGGCACTACAATATGCGCATCGGAATGCATTAGTGAAGGTATTCTTTTCAATGAATTTATTAACAAAAGCCATTCACGCAGCCCTCCGTTATTTATAGAATGGTTGCGCCTCACGAAAGTTCCTATTTAGTATTCAAACATCTGCGGATTCACAGAAGCATTGTGACTACATAGCTTGTTAAGCACTCCCTAGATTGTGAACGAGGATGTGACGGCGTGATATTCCAGCCACGTAATTCATTTTTCCGCACGGTGAAAGTCTGCGGTAGTTTGTACACTGATAAAACGTATTTGGTCACGACAAAATAACCATCATAATTACTTAATTTTCTCAAAAATGCGCAAATGGAATTAGAATAACAAACCCGATTTACGGGTTTAGTAATATTAATCATCATTAGGGTTTTGTAAAATACCATGGGACTACGGAAAATCACGATAAAAGGCCTTGCCGTACAGTCCATAACGTTTATGTCTGCCAAATCGCTACAATGAAATATTGACGGTGTTTCCTTCTTCTACAAATCGGACTGATGAACTTGAATCATGTTTTTTTTTTGGTCGATCATCTCATCAACGCGTAGATAAAAATGGGAGCAAAAATGTGTTTTCTCATCCGCAACGTCATCTTGATCAATTTTAAATGTTATTTTTCAATACCAATCTGGAGACTAAGGAACTTTTTTTCTAGAGCTTTTTTTTCTGGGAGGGGGGGGGGTTCAATGCCCCAGAGTATAATGTTGGAAGTATTTCATTTAGCTAATTATGTTGTTCTGATGTTAGAATTTCAGTTATACATGTATATTGGGCCAGCACTCTAGTAAAAGAAAGCAAAATTTAGGACATTTTTAGACCTTCAGAAACACTTTTCAGGACGTACATGTAGTTTCAGGTATTACAAGTAAATCAGAACGTGTCTCTATTTTCCTTTATTATCTTTAAGTGTGAGGTTATTTCATGTGAAACAAACTCTTTGTTTAACAAGTCCTTTTGTACTCTTAAGCATATTGTCTTGTTTTTGTTTGTTTGTTTGTTTGATTGTTTGTTTGTTTGTTTGTTTGTTTGTTTGTTTGTTTGCTATGCTTTCTGGTTGTGAAGGCGTCGAAACACGTTTTTGTTGCTTACATGTATAATATACATTGTATATATCCCCCTGGAATTCGTATACAAACACTTCTTTGGCTATTTTTTTCTTACCACTAAGGCGGAGTGTGCCCACGGTATTGGTCCCATTGGTTTGCACATCTTTATTCATTGCTGTTTGATTGGCTGAAATTGTCACCGAATCGAAAGCATGCTCCAAATTGAAATGCTGAATCCTGATGTAAATCTGTAAATGATTAATTTTGTGTTCAGAAAATGGCTTGTAATACACTTCATTACGATCATAACAAAAACAATAAAAAAATGATATAAACACATTGACTCTTTAATACAAAAGGAAATACACAGGGGAACTTTCGACTTTTGCCATTTCTTGTAATAAAACATAGGCCTAATTAAATCATACAGAAGATTTCTGGCAGATTATCTAGTGTTTAGGTCGACCACTATTTAAAGTTTGATACTAACAAAAACATCAACTGCAAGGCGAAATGCGCACATCAAGATTTTGTAGCTGGTATGAATGGAAACCTATGCGGTGGAGTATAAATAGCCTAAATCTACACACAGTAGGTCTATAGGAGGAAATGAAATTGGTGAATCCGGTCAACTTGAGTGTGAGTAGATAGATAGATAGATAGATAGATAGATAGATGATATGATAGATGATAGATGCTGTACATAAAAGGTACATGCGTGTACTGAAGACGTTAATTCGTAAATATTGACAAAATGGGAGCTACATATTCTTCCATGCTCTAAATGTCGTTAATAACGTCTAAATGATGCCCTGAAAATAACTGTATTTCAAAATGATGAGTTTTAAGTGTTTAAAAAAATAAAAATCTACGAGTACTGAGGTTGACCGGATTCAGCAAGCCCATTTCCTCCCACAAACCTACTATGTGTAGATTTGGGCTATATATATATCCACCGCATTGGAAACTTATAGATGACGTTCATTCATGCATATCTTGCCAGTGACAGCATAATTTTCCAAAGATTATAAATATGTAGCTTAGACATCACAGTTTGACATTTTTTTATTGAAGTTCCACAATGTTAGCCTATGTGTTTTACGTTTAAAAAAGCCTCGTGATTGTCGATTGTGCCTCAAATTACGGGAGTCGCTGAGAGCAGATAAATAAAATTTCCCAAGGCATTTGTATTATTTTTTCATTGCCAAATGCACACAATAAAATTAAAATAATTATTCATTTGTGTATATTGTGATCTATTATTAATATCTTTTTTTATAAATTATCTGATACAAAGACTTTATTTTCGACTGGGTGCATCCTTTAAGAAACTGCTTCCTCTTGTACTGAATATCGATCAGTTCTTGATACGAGTTAAATGCCCTGTGTGAAAATGGGTTAATGCATTAACTTGAATACGACGACATTTGCTTACTACCGATATGTTTCGCCACTCTTTCGCATCCAGACGGTCACTAACGACAATCTCAGCAGTTTGGGAAATCTGTTATTGCGTACCAGTGTTTTGGTCTCAGTCTCGATTTCAGAACCAAGACCCTTGATCATTTGTTCCAAGACCGAGACTTGGGTGTCGAGACCAAGACTTGCACCCTGAGACTGAGGCTTTGAGTTTCGAGACCGAGACGTCCAACATTTGGTCCGGAGACCGAGACTGATGCCTCAAGATCACAACAATGCAATGGTCTGGGTCTTGATTTGGAGACTGAGGCCAAGATTTTGACCATTGGTTCCGAGACCTAGACCGAGTCTAAGACCCTGAGTGTCGAGACCGAAACTTGCACATCTGAGACCGAAATGTTTTCCTTCCGAGACCAAGACCGAGACCGAGATCTGTGTTTTCAAGACTGAGACGTCCAAAATGTGGTCTCATGACCGAGATCGAGACCACGCCCTCAACATCACAACACTCTTGCGCACATGGCACTGTTGTATTCCAGACAGTCAAAAATTATCAACATTACATCGTCGTCTGGATTTTTAACTCTAATCCACAGTCCTATCGCTGTATAGACGAATCCCAGGGGGGTCGCTCTCCAGACGGCCTTTATCCCACCCGTGTCCAACAACCTCAGAAATGCACCCTAAACGGCGTAACCTACATTACCAAATATGTGACCCTAAATGGCGTAACGCATGTGAAAAGCTACCCTAAACGGCGTGACTCCCATGAAATTCTTTCATTCTGATACCCTAAGTGGCGTGAACTGGAAATCCACTAATTTAATACCCTAAGTGGCGTAAAGAGTGAAATCAACTAATTTTCTTGCCTAACCAACTGTCTTTCTCATCTAAAACATTATTGTACATTACAGTACCCGAAAAGTTCAATCAATAATTCATTTATAATTTTCCTTATTAAAAAAAACGTTCATTTTTGGAGATGTTAATAGATGTACTCAAATTTGCACCCCTAAATTAAATCCAAAACCAAATTAGTAACCCTAAATGGCATGACATGTGAGAAAAGGCTACCCTAAGCGGCGATTGCTAGCGATTTGAGTTGAAAAAGCTACCCTTTTCCCAAAAGACGTCGACGACGTCCGAACGCTGGAAAAGGGACCCTTTACGACGCTTTTTCTGGACGCGGGTGCGTAGCAGGCCTTGTGGAGAGCGACTCCCCCCCCCCCCCCCCGGGAGACGAATCCGGCGAGAATGTTCACCGCATGAGGGCAGCAGGCAAGTCGCCATTACTGTCATGGCCCCATCAACTGTAGGCCACCGCAGTCAATACAATTTCCACACGAGTGAGCGAAATTTTCTATCTATGCCACTGCTAATTCCGTAAAATAAGTCATGTCTTCACAAATCTTTCCTACGGCTTTTGAAAGTTTACAGTGTTTTCCTCAAATTGATACCATATTTGCTGCTATTATCCTAATTCGCCAGTATTTTTGTTTTTGCATTCTCACATATCACTAGCACTGCATCGAATACACGTAGTGCGCAGTGTTAGTAACTCATGTTTTTGCGACCATGGTTTGTGACTCTATCACAAAAGTCGTTTTGAAAACCTAGAGAAAGCGTGTTTTCGAAAAAAAAAATGCATTGTTGTGTAAGATAAGACTATGTGGCATTCCTTGACACGTATCTTTTTTTTCTAACTTTGCATGAAATCTCGTGGCATTTTATTGTTGATTTAAAATTTTAGCGTAGACTTTTTTTGGTCCCATGTAGACCTAGCGGCTAGCCTACACGTACCGCGCCATGGCACTCTCTCGGTGCGCGTCGCCGTAGCAGCAGCGTAGCACTTTCTTCGCGTTTTGGGTGTTGAATTTATCGAAACTAGCCTCCCAAAATTAATAAAAAGGGTAAATTTACTTACCTTGATCACTATTTTGTGGTCACTGATGTACGTCATCTACCCAAACTTTCTGGAATTATTATTATCATACAAACTTGACACACAGTGTGCGAATTGGTATCCCAGGAAGGGGGGGGGGGGTACTTGCCTAGTAAGGTGAACGGGAGTGTGCCGCTCTAATAGGTGACTTTTTCGCCAAAAAAAAAAAATCCTTAAACATGGGTATGGTTTGGGGGGAAAAAAATCCTTAAACATAGGTCATGATTTAGAAATTTTACGATTTACACTAGATATTTTCGCCTATTTCATCGGTAAAATGCAAAAAAAAAATGTCACTTTTCTTAACAAAAACCCTTAATAATAGGTACCATTTTCCGCCAAAATGACCCTCAAAAAAGGGTCGGGTTTTTCGACTTCATCGTCACACCCCCGTCGGAACCAAATCTGAGTACCCCCCCCCCCTCCCCCGGGATTGGTATTAGCTTATTACCCCGCGGGGCCATGACAGTAATGGCGCCATCGATGGAGGGCCAAATACACATGGGCCGTCAGATTCGTCTATAGGTTCTCAATTTGGAAACATACTCAGGGGCGCAAATCCATGGGGGGACGGGGGTCATGTACCCCCCCCCCCCCACGATTTTGAAGATGGAGGACACAATATCAAATGTACCCCCCACGAATTTGCATGTGCATGCCAAAAAACTATGATTTGGCTGGAAATGTGGCAAGTAAAATAAAATTTGGCTGGCAAAATATGGTTTTGATTCGGCCGCCCCCCCCCCCCCCCCGCTTGTCAGGAATTGTTTGCTGCATTTGGCAGGTAGAAAAATTGGCTGGCAAATAGGTGTGGGCAGGTTCCTGCATGTGATGTCCCCCCTACATTTGAAAATGGATTTGCGCCATGAACATACTGAAAGTACGCTAATCAACAAAATATTCAGCTTACTATCAGTTGGTTATATTGCAAATAACGACGCGATTTTGGTTCGTATCGGCCAAATTTGTCAATTTGTGCCTGCATAAAATGCGTCACTCTCACAAGGTACGTTCACATTATTTTTTTTTCTTTTAATTATGACCTCCTATTCATTAACATTTACAAAAGAATTTATAAACTCAATTTGCATTTGTAATCAAGATTTACTTATGCTGCATAATGTTTCTAAAAAAGTGAGAACCCACTAAGCTGGGTTCCTATGAAACAGTGCTGTAATCCCCAATGTAGAACTTTTACTGATTATTAAAAAAAAGTGGGAAATAGCTTACCGTGGAGTTTTCCGGAGCAGCTAATATCCACTGACAGTAAGTAGCGGGTGGATAATTATCCGGAAAATTGGGTGAATAAAGCCCGTAGGTGGCGCCTTCCGTCATTTCGACGAAAATACCGCCCGCCGCACATCGGAAAGCTGTTTTAGGTTTAAATGTTTATGAAGGGTAACTTGACAAGATCAGGACGAACATACCGTATTTACAACGTATTTAAAACAATACTTACCGTAAAACGATATTGATGGTTTGGAAAGACCTACAACAAAAAACAAATGCCAATATGTTGCTCTGATGCGGTCTCAGAAGGAAGCCACCACCCCGGGAAGAAGAAAACGCCTCCTATCTTCATAAGACAGGGTATGGAGGAAACGCCCCATATTTTAGACAAGATCCCTTTAAGTTATATTTTTTCATTCTTTCTCAATTCTAAAGGCAGCTTATTATTGTAAACATCTTTAAATTTACTGTCATGAGACTTTTCAGTACATTGGATATAATGATGTGGAGAAAAGGCCATCATCTTTAACTAGTAGCCTTACCCTCCTTACCACTGTCTTATGAAAATAGGAGGTCACTTTCTTCTTCGAGGGGTGTGGTCTTCTTTCTGAAACCGCTTCAGAGAAGCATGTTGACATTTGTTTTGTTTGCTGGAAGTCTTTCCAAACCAAAACAAACCAAGTTCACACGGTCGTTTCGGGATGTGTCATATTATTTTGCTATTTTCATAGCAGGCCTTATAAAATTTCTCACATTTGTCTTCTATATCGCATTGCCACGTAATCCTTTCCTCTTAAAGAGTTTATTTCCCAAACCTGCTAGATCCAATTGAGACAAAAGGGGGGAAACGAGTTTTTTTTATTTTATTTATAAAAAAATAAACCATGGTTTTACCACGGTTCTATGGTAAATTTGCTGAAAACCATGGTAAACCATGGTATTACTATGGTTTACAATAGTTTTACCGTATTATTACCATGGTTAAACCATGGTTTATTTTTAAAAGGGATATCTATGGATTTGGAATTTCTGACCTTCAGAATTCAGAGACAAGTCCTTTATGAATAGCCTAGTGGAATGAATAATGCTTTGCTGTGTTATGGGAAGGTTGCAAATGAAATTCCCTACCTTTAAATGCTACTTCCGCCTTTACTGTAAAAATAAATCTGTCCAAAGTTACCACTTTAAACACACGTCTTTACATTCGCAAATTTGCACGCATATCCTACAGCACGCATGGTTCAGTAGCACCAATAAGTATGGATTAACTAATCCCTCTTAATGTTTTTCCTCAAGTCAATACCCTTTATCAAGTCCAGGAGGGTATTATATTGGGAAAATAGGAAAGAAATAGGTAATCCATCTATCCAGTGTATGTATTGACCCGTGCAGATTTGCAATTATAACAAGTGATAGTTAAGTGTGTATAAACTAAATAAATATCTAACAGTGACAGGCTATGCAATACATACCCTCCCTACTCAAAAGTATTGCAACATACACTATAACGCATGCATTTTGAGTAGAAATGGTCTTTCTGTAATGATGTCCTAATGAAGTTTATTATTGGAAAATAAAAAAATATATATTATATGTATCAATAAATATAATTTATCCTTTCTTCTCCAAAGCGGAGAGATTATCAAATACAGGTGCACCCACGATAGAGGGGCTGGAACATAAAAATTAACATTTTTCGCCTCCCTATATAGGGGTAGGGTGTTAATTCACACTAGCATCGTTATTCGATTTCATATTTGCCGTCAAACGGTTTTGATGGTTTGGAAAGACTTCCTACTAACAAAAAATGCCAGTATGTTCCTTTGATGCTGTCTCAGAAAGAAGACACCACGCCGCGAAGAAGAAAGCGCCTCCTATCTTCATAAGACAGTGGTAAGGAGGATACGCCCCATATATTAGACAAGACCTGTTCAAGTTTTAATTTCTTATTCTTTCTGAATTCTAAAGGCGGTTTACCATTGCAAACATCCTAAAATTTACTGTCATGCGACTTTTTAGTACATTGGATATAATAATTTGGAGAGAAGACCATCATCTTGAATTTGTAGCCTTATTTTCCTATTTCACTGTCTTGTGAAGATAGGAGGCGCTTACCTCTTTGCGGCGTGGTGTCGTCTTTCTGAGACAGCATCAAAGTAACATACTGGCATTTTTTGTTAGTAGGAAGTCTTTCCAAACCATCAAAACCGTTTGACGGCAAATATGAAATCGAATTACGATGCTAGTGTAAATTAACACCCCACCACTATAGGGAGGCGAAAAAATGTTAAATTTGTATGTTCCAGCCCCTCTGTCGTGGGTGTGCCTACATTTGATAATCTCTCCCCTTCGGAGAAGAAAGGAGAAATTATATTCATTGATTTCTTTTCAAATATATTTTTTTTATTTTCCAATAATAAACGTCATAAGGACATCATTACAGAAAGACCCCTTCAACTCATAGTGCATGCGTTATAGTGTATGTTGCAATACTTTTGAGTAGGGAGGGTATTTTTATACAGACTGTACTACAGAATACAAAATCCGGTAGACGCTACTAATATAGGTCGTATCATGGTAAAAGCGTATAACTTCTACAGTAGTATTCTTGGCTGTTCGTGTATCCATTGTAACATCATTATGCTAAGTAGCCATCACAGTTCTACATTCAATGTATTGAATCAACGCTCCACAATTAAAGAAAAAAACAACTGTTTTTTTATTGTGATAACGAGTGAAGATAAACGAGTTAAGCCCCCTTCATCATGTTCATATTGACATATTGACTGAACATACACTTTACCTTAAAGCACATGTATAGTTTTGGTCGAACAGACCAATTTTTATCAATCTTTCACAAAGTATTCTATTGTCACCCCAGACATCAGAAACAACATCAAACATACTGAAAATTGTTTACAGCAACAAATTATGTTTACATTAAAGGAGGACATCCAGCGGTATGTACATGGAAAATGTCGGGAGTCCCCCTTTCCCGACATTTTACATTTTAAGTAATTTCTCAAAATTGGGAGGGTTTGAGAGCGAGCAATTTTTAGGGCATTGAAAGATCATATTGGTGTATCTAAAAAAATATGATTGCAAAGAATCTCATTTTTTTTACTATGTATCAAAACTATACCTTGGCCTTAACGGACTTTTTAATTAGGCCTGAATTGACTATTCAATAGTGCCTTTTTAGCTTTGTCATTTGTGCTTTTTTACTTTATTCATGTAAATTAATTGCAATTCATTTGTATTAGCTGTAAGACATGACGCGAATAAAAACATAATTTTCTTTTTCTTCTTCGATATTATCGTATTTTCTTCTTTTTCTAAGCGCGCAGAAACCCTGTTAGGTCTCAAGGCTGTTATGCGCTATATAAGAACAGTGATATTACCAGTAGTAGTAGTAGTAGTAGTAGTAGTAGTAGTAGTAGTAGTAGTAGTAGTAGTAGTAGTAGTATTAATACGAGGAGTAGTAGTAGTAGTAGTAGTAGTAGTAGTAGTAGTAGTAGTAGTA
>JZLH01S0217034.1:22265-32813 GCA_001188425.1 Eucidaris tribuloides
TTAGTGTTAGTGTGTGTGTGTGTGTGTGTGTGTGTGTGTGTGTGTGTGTGTGTGTGTGTGTGTGTGTGTGTGTGTGTGTGTGTGTGTGTGTGTGTGTGTGTGTGTGTGTGTGTGTGTGTGTGTGTGTGTGTTTACTTTGTTCTTTGTTGTTGTTTTATTGGGGGGTTATCGAGTCGCCCTTTAGCCGTAAAACGATAGGATTTGGTTATGAAACTGGTTGGCGCCGGACATGAACACTCTTTTAATGCCTTTTATCTAGTAGTTTTACAGTTGTTTTCGCCGTGAAACAGATTCCCGTCGACCCCACCCCCTTAATATTTTACTGTGGCGCCGCCCCTGTGGAAGGAGGGGGAGTTGTGAAATAAAAAGGAAGTTGAGCCATTTACGTTAATATTCTATATCCACATAACTGCCAATTTGATTTTACCTTCAATTTGGATAGAAAAAAAACCACAATGTACAAAGAATGAGTGAGTAAATTATGATTTTATTTGCCTTGTTTGATTTCACATTGATTTTGTTTTGTCGTCTAATTTTTTTATTTTTTGCACATAGTTGCTCAAGCGGCATTCTCGTTGCTGCCGTTTTTTCTGTTGAATTCCGTGATATGTCTATGGATATCACAACAGTTGAATGTGAATACTCATACATAAATGCACGCGCCTTGTGCGTGATTAAATGAGTTTAATACTTTCCATTGAGGTAACTGCGTGTATAAATTCAAACGTGTTGACCATTAGACGGAGCGAGTAAGATTTTCAATACATTCGACGAAATAGCTTTTTGAATAAAATCTCTTTATTTACCGTATACATGTCTTACTGTATTTAAGTATTTATTTTGAGTTTGCATAGACGAGAATAATAGAGGACTTGAAAGAGTCAATGACATGATGTGTGCGGACATAGATGCATAGTGAATGCATGTGTACTGCTGTACTTTTTTGTTTCCTGAGAATTTATTCTATAGTTGATATATTCTCGGTTCCAGACCTCGTGACTCTCCCCCCCCCCACCGAGTACTAGTCCCTCTACCCCCCCCCCCTTCTACCTTGACTCTGTCATACTCTCTGTCTTACTCGATGGACCTCACCACAGGTCACTGAAGTCTTAAATCAAGGCAGTTATTTGATAATTGAATATCTGAATACAAAAACGACCCAAGTCCAATTTTTGCCAAATTAAGTTACACATGGGAGATTGTTGCGTATACATTGGCTCATCTTGTGTATAAATGATAAACTTTAATTCACCCCGGAAGTGCCAATAATAAAGGAGTGAAATCTAGTAGGCATATAAGAATAACCCAAGTCCAGGACTTGGGTCATTCTTATATTCATATTATAGCGCCCTCTCTCTCTTTCTCTTTAGAAGACATTTACTATAGCAACTTACTATGTATACGATTCAAAGACTGACCCAAGTCCATATGATTCAAAAATCAACCCAAGTCCATCAAATCAAAGGACGCCCCCACAATTCACGTGAAGGTGAATTATGATTTTAAAAAATGTATAATTAAACTTGTATTTACGATGTTGTCTTATATAGGCCTATCATAGTCAAATATAATTCTATTGGAAATGTTAAAAAATATTTAGTTTTTCTTGATTTACTCAAAATGACCTCCCATGGACTTGGGTCGTTCTTATATTCACATATTCAATTTTTATCTTCAATATATAGTATAAGTTCTGGAAGTCAGACTAACGTTTATACTGCTTCCTTGTACTCCTTTATTTGACGTTGATATTTGATATTGATATTGTCATTGCTGTATCGGTTGAGAGCCCATTAAAAGATGTACCGATTGGGAACCCGATGGTAATTTTGTTATTTTGCACTTTTTTAAAATCGACATTCTGTCTTGAAGAGTTTGTAGAGAAAATCGACAATGTGTTTTTCTCCGCATAAAACATTAAAAACCGAAATTTAAATACACTGCGTTCCCAAATGATATTTCGTATTTTGTGTTCCTCAAAATATCCGGGTTGGCACCCCGACCGTGCAAAAATGTACCGGTGGGGAGCCCGTGACCAAAAAAAATGTATTGGTTGGCCGGAGCCGACCATCCAAAATGTATGGGTTGGTAGCCCGACCACCCAAACATGCATGGGTTGGTAGCCCGCGTGTCGGGGCACAAATTGTCTCCGCGTGGGTATGGTTGTTTGTGTGTGTGTGTGTGTGTGTGTGTGTGTGTGTGTGTGTGTGTGTGTGTGTGTGTGTGTGTGTGTGTGTGTTCTGTGTGTGTTTATGTGTCTGTGTTGTCAGTCTGTGTGTCGGTGTGTCTGTCTATATAAGTGTCTGACTGTGGCTATATGTGTCCATTTGGTTGTATCTGTGTCACACTGTGTGTGTGTGTGTGTGTGTGTGTGTGTGTGTGTGTGTGTGTGTGTGTGTGTGTGTGTGTGTGTGTGTTTTGTGTCCTTGAATTTATTGGATCTGTCTGTATGTCTATACGTGTGTTTTCTGTGTGTGTTTATGTGTCTGTGTTGTCAGTCTGTGTGTCGGTGTGTCTGTCTATATAAGTGTCTGACTGTGGCTATATGTGTCCATTTGGTTGTATCTGTGTCACACGTGTGTGTATATCTGTCTGTATGTATTTGTGTGTCGTGTCTGTGTGTATCTGTGTGAGCCTGTGCCTGTGTGTTTGTCTGCACATGTGTATGTGTTTTTATGTCTCTGTGTGTTTGGGTGTATTTGTGTCACATGTCTGTGTGTATATCTGTCTGTGTGCGTCTATGTGTTCTGTCTGAAGTTTTGAATACAATATTTATGAGTTTTTGAGCTGAAAAAGGGTACCGAGCATAAGTTCTATCGGTGTTCTTGAAAAAGAATGAAACCCGGACATCTAAACAGAGAACAATAAGGGAAAGAAAAAAAGTGTAATTTTGTGGCTATTTGACTGAAACATTCAAGATCTATGAATATTCAGAGCTTATATAATCATTTTAATGGAGGATTCATACTTTTGCAACACTACCACTTTTTGTGTATAAGATATAAGTGTGGGGATACTCCCATTTAATTTGTTCAAAATTTTTCCAAAAGTTTTGTTTTCTGAAATGTCATTTGGGGAGGTAGCCAACATGTTTCAGAAATCAACATGTACCGAACAATCCTTTTTTTTGGGGGGGGGGTGGGCTGGGACATACATCTGCAACAAACAAGAGTATATCAGATTTGTTTTGTACAAATAAGAATGGGTGAACATTTGCTAACTAAACTAATGCGGGTTTCTCCACACTTTCATGTCACACGTTGGTAGGCTTATCAATTTCAGATAAATCCTCATTTAGGATTTAATAAACTGTCAACAATAATAAATGCTGAACAGCTGAACTAAATCTGCTCAATTTTTCACCATTGGCTTTCTTTTGTTCTATATTCACTGAATGCAGGAAGATATCTAAATTTCATTTCCCCTTCAACAGCACTGTACTATTTCAACCTGTTTTGTCCTTGTTAATGTTTAATAAAAACTCATCGAATTTCAATTACAAGATTTTTATATTAACAATTTTAGTTTTAGAAATTCAAATTTGCATCTTTGTAAATATCATGGCTACTTTGTGAAATATCAATTGATATTACATTAGATGTGACTGAATCTAATACAATATTTCAAATATGACTTAAATCATTATCAAATCAACAAAAATTTCAGGGGTAAAGTTGTAAAATGAAATTTGTCAAAGATCTGGAGGGGTTTTGTCAATAAAGAAAAATCACATTTGAAAGTATTATTAATACTTATGTACCAAAGGAACATTTATTGCAAGTTTTACTCAATGTTATGAATAGCATGTTTCGGGTTTCACTGGGTCAGAAATTCAGAATAAAGTATATTTTATATATTGTGCCATAGCTTTCGTAATTGATTTGTGATTAATGTGTGATTGACATACCCGGCTAATTTGACACACCACTGATTTTATTTAAAATCGGCATTTGGACTAGATTATCTGTCTGTGTATGATTCGTGGATCTGGTCATATTCAATTGGTTTGTAATAAAAAAAAAAGACCGGAAAATCTTGTCATTTTTATTATAGACCGGTTAAATTTGAGTACATTTCTGAATCATAACACTAACTAGATATCTAGTCAAAATATTATGACCGCTAGTTTTTATTTACAAGCGTTGACTAGATTTATAGTCAGAATCACTGACTATAGATTTTTCTATTTAAAGTGACTGTTGACTGCCATTGTTTTCTACATTGGGATTCACTTTGATAGTGCAGGCTTCTTCCAAACGCAACATGTGAGAAAGGGGAGAAATAATAATCATCAACACACACGTTGGAAGAAAATATTTATAAAATCCTTACCTATTAACAAAGAGACATATCCCATCCCGGGGGAGGGGAGGGGGTACTCAAATTATAGTTAGACAGGAGTGTGACGCTGAGAACTCCTAACCCATACCGACATCTAAGGGTCCTTTTTCCGTATTATAGGCACCCCTATTCAAGGGTTTCCAAAACTTTGAAAATAGGATATGTATGCGCACGAAGCGCACCAAAAATTTGAAAATTTGAAAAATAGAACCCATGTTTAAGAATTTTTTTGATGAAAATGGGACCCATGTCTACGGAATTTTTGGGGGAAAAGTCATCCTTTCCAGCGTCACATCCCCATCTACCCAGTATACGTAATTACCCTACCCCCCCCCCTTCCCCGGATCCCATCCTCGATTGGTCTCTTACCCGATTGGTCTCTTCGAAACACGCATGTGTACGAGACTGAATTTCCTCCGCCAAATACGGGTAATGCCATATTTACTACTCCAGTGAATTTTGCAGTATACAGATGGAAGTTATGATCAGTATTAGAGCGTCGTTTCCAACCCAGTTTGCAGAAGAGGAACATATACTATACTGATATTTTTGGAATTTGGGCTGGATGTAGGACCGTGAATCAAAAGTAAGCATTTTACCATTGTAATCAAACATTATGATTAAAATGTGCTCTTGTTTGAGATTTACCTCTTCTTGTTTCAGTGCGTACAAATTTGCTGTATGTGTCTGAAACTTGGGTGTGAATGATTTCAAATGGTGTACATGTACTTGGTAGTACAAACTAGGTCCTTTGCATTAGTGGCTGTTTAGACGGCAGTTTCATACAAGATATTGAAATTTTGGAAGGAGTAGTTCTAAATGGGATAAATAAAAGCTAAATTGCCTACCTTTTGATACCCAAAATATCCTTTGAATGGCCTCTAAATGCTGCAAATTTTACTTACTAATGCATTCATTTGCTGGGAAATTGTAGGGATAACCTTGACGTGACTTTTGATTGATTGCCAGGGACGCGTGTCTGCCTGCCAACACCATTTAAAGCATTAGCATCAGCCCCGCGCTGTGGGTATTAAACGATGGTATGCTGTTGCAACTTATCTTCTGTTCCATATTACCGCCATTTTTTTTATTGATTTTGTAGTTACATGGAGTGCAATATGAAATTTGTGTCACCATAACTGATATCACAATCACGCATTCAATAAAAGTGATTCTGCATATTAAGAATTTCGGTTTAAACTTCTTATATGCCACTACCACTATGCGGCATGAAATTTCATCGGAGTGGGAGTGGTTGTTATCCGTAAACAAGCAAGCATTAGTTTATGTCTCCCTCGGGATTGGAGCCTGAGCCTTTTACCGTTGTCTCCCAAAGATTCTGATACTCAATTTCAAATTGAAGGGCATTTTAAGCACGGCATGACTGTTTAATACTTCTTCACCGGAGTACCTCGTCTTTTCAATCTTCATGGACTGGGAGACAGATTGACCATGTCCTGAAACTTAATGATACATGGTCTATTCTGGTGGGATTCTTTTTTTTGGGGGGGGGGGATTAAAGGCAAAGGCTATCATGGTGAAGCTTCAATTTAAAAAAAAAGAACTGAATGTCAAACTGTGCTATCTGAGTTACATAGTAGTGCTTAAATGGACAACTAACACCCTAAAATACCAAATTTTGGATAGTTATGCTTCCACTAGCAATATATGCATGAATAAACATTACGCAAGAATTTTCACTGCAATGGAGTTTTTAAATAAACTAGATCTACAGACGGTAATCTTTTGGGAAGAAATGGGCACAGTGAATGCGGACAACCTGGGTACTCAAAGGTTTTTGCTGTCTTATGCACTAAATGATCATTTTGAAATACAATATATTTTTCAGGGATTCCTTATTAGACGTAATCAACAACAGTTACAGCATGGAAGATTATGAAGCTAACATTTTCTTATATATATATATATATATATACAATGCATTGAGCACTTTTCTGCCGTCAGTTGATATCTCCGTTCTTCGTATATAAATGTCAACATGTGGGTCTCACTGATGAACATGACGTAGCAACATACTTTCGTGTGTTGGAGTATATGTTTATTCTCCAAGTTGTCTTGTCATATATATATATATATATATATATATATATATAAATATATATATTATAAACATATACAGATTGAATAGGAGGACGTATAAAGTAAAATAAAATTGAGATAAGGTTCACTCCGAGAATAATCACACGGTATACATGTTCAGGTTGATTTCCACAAGCGCTTTCAGATTTATTTCTTCAGGTAGAATGGTCTAACCTATTAGTTTCATGCATTTATATACACACACAACAAAGTATTTTAATTTACTGTGTATAATATAAGACTTTAAATCTCAGTCAAGGTGAGAGTCAAGGTTTTCAATGAAACCACGGTTACATAAAGAGATAAAAGCGGGAGGTAAGTGAATAGGCGGAAGAGTAGAAAGGGTTGTACCAGGGATGTACCATAATAGTGTCGCGTAGGTTGGGGTGGGGGGATTAGACAGAGGAGGATACGGAACGGGAGGGGATAATAGTCCTACTTTCTATAGGTTATTGTTAAACAGTATACCAAGTTCGAGTCCATGGACTGGACGGTGAATAGACTGAATCAGTAAATAGGGTATTATGAACTTCTCGACTAACTAGACTGATAAAGTAAGTGACAATAATTAAGCAGACGTTCATTATATACAGCATGCGTTACTGAGGATTATTTACACATATAGATAGATGTAAAGATTTCATCTGTACTGTAAAGTAAACATACATGTACAGTCATTATAATACACTTAAAGTGATAGGCTAACATTGTGGAGCTTCATTTTAAAAAATTGTCAAATTTTGATATCTGAACTACATAGTAGTGTTCATATGGACAAACAAACACCCTAGAATACAAAAGTTTGGAAAGTTACGCTGCCAATGGCAAGTTATGTATGAATAAACAATTAAAACTCGGGGCGAGTTTAAATAGCCTAGGTGTACACACAGTAAGTCTATGGGAGAAAATGGGCAGGTGAATCCGATCAACTTACGATTTTCACTTTTTTAAAGCACTAAAATCATTTTGAAATACAATTTTTTCAGGGCGTTATTTTTAGACCTTATATCAAAGACAATGGTGGTATGGGGAATCATGTAGCTCAGATTTTTTTTTAACTGTGGTAAATGTTAGCCAATACCTTTAAGTAGACTTGTAATATATGATATATTATAAACATTATGCAAACATACATCCATCCGTTTACAAGGAACAGAAACTGCAATAAGATAACTGTTTAGATAATGTAGTATTATATCGAAGCCATCGGTCTTATCTTTTCGAAAGACAATTTTTTTTCATTCTGCTGGAAACATGAACGATGGGCTCAATCCAAGATATCAGACTTGTGCCCTCACTTCCAGTTGTAAAAAAACATGCCAAATTTGTATTGAAAAAATGTTTCCCCTAAATTAATTAGTAATTAGTCATTAGAATGTTTGATCTAGATGTAACATCTTCTTTTTCTTCCTTCTTATTATCTTTTTTTCCTCTTTTCTAAGCGCATAGAGATCCTGTCAAGGGTATTATGCGCTATATAAGAACGGCGCTATTATTATTATCATTATTATTATTATTATTATTATTATTATTATTATTATCATTATTATTATTATTATTATTATTATTATTATTATTATTATTATTATTATTATCATCATCATCATTATTATCATTATTATTATTATTATTATTAATCTGAATTTAATGATAAACGACCATTTTATGTAATCATTTACAGACCTGTAGATGAATTGTGAAATAATACTTCAATGCTACTATGATGCGCCTGATACATTGTCAAGATTTTACTTGATGCTGTATGCATTTCGCAAATCTTAGATAATAACTGATCTTCAAAATTCACAAAAGTTGACTCTGGCTATTGTTTCTAGGGTTTGCAAAATGAAACGATCCTATACCCATTCGGGGGATCTGACAGATGTGATTAATCTATTTTTTTTTACCATGAAAACATATGATTAGATATATTACAAGCCACATTTGGACAGAAACTGAGGGATTTACATAGAATAACTGATTTTGTGGGATTTTGGCGGCCATTTTGAAAAATCGCTTCGAACTATTGTCAGATATAACCTTAAACCAAAGAAATCATTAAATTTGTATTCAGCAGCCAAAATGGCAACATAATTCACTTGTTTGAAAATAGATTTCCCAGAAAACGTTTCATTCGCCCACCCCTAGTTTTTGGAGTGCATAGTTCTGATTTGCGTAAACAAGGTAGCAATCTGTGGACTTAAAATAAGAGTAAATCGTCGGCGTTCATCCAAACCGTCGTATCAGTCGATTTTGGTCATAATATCGACTTTGAGATTTTTGCAGAAAATGAAAGTACAAGTCCTACTCTATACATGGTTAAATTTTTAGGCAGCAATTTATTTTATTTTTTGAAATATGTGGGGATTTTAAAGGCGATGCCATATAAAGTTTTGATAAAATGCGCAAATCCCATTGGAAACGTGTGCTGTAGCACAGCAAATAACAGCTGTGCGCACTTAATATGCAACTACGCGGTTAACATACGCACTGCATTGACTTTGCACGTGAACGAGAGATACGACGGTTTGCTTGATCGCGCGAATTGAAAATGCGGTTAGCGTCGTTGAACTCCTTCAGGCGTTTTAGTACAAGGAAAATCTAAACCGCTCAAACCGAATTACAGGCATGTAGCTCTTTTGCGATATTTTCTCTGATTCTTGGTTCTGTGTAAAATAAAGATATCAATGTCAGGCAATAGTCTTGGTCAGTAGCGTAACCAGCTTTTTGCCATTGGGGGGCAAGGCACCCGAATGTACCGACAAACTCCCGACGTACCGACATATTCATGTTGTGTAATGATAACAGTTAAATGATTTACGATGGTAGTGATTAATTAATACACAGGGGCGGATCTAGCTTTCTGGTAAGGTTTTTTTTTTTTGAACGAATGGTGATGGGAGAAAATTTTTAAAAATGCATATGTTTGCGCGCGAAGCGCGCCGAAAATTTTAGAATTATGTATGTTTGCGCGCGAAGCGCGCCGAAAATTTTAGAATTGTGTATGTTTGCGTGCAAAGCGCTGTGAAAATTTAAAAAATGCGTATGTTTACACGCGAAGTGCCCCGAAAATTTGAAAACTGTATATGTTTGCGCGCGATGCGCGCCAAAAATTTGAGAATTGTGTATGTTTGCGTGCAAAGCGCTGTGAAAATTTAAAAAATGCGTATGTTTACACGCGAAGTGCCCCGAAAATTTGAAAACTGTATATGTTTGCGCGGCGATGCGCGCCAAAAATTTGAGAATTGTGTATGAAAACTTGTTTTACACTGTTTTTTAAAACGAATTTTGTAATACGTTTTGGTTTTCCTGACATTTACTAACATAATAAGACCATACAAATTCTTCACTTGGTAGCCCAAGGGGGGGGGGGAGGTTAAACCCCCTAACCCCCACCGTTGTAGATCCGCTACTGATACTATAAGAAGTAATGCCTCTTCTACTAATAATGGTAATGTATGCGCGAGTGAGCGAAGCGAATGAGCGCTTCAGACATGAATAGATTTTCAAGTCAAAGAAAGTTGAAAGTTATATTTCTAAAATTGTAACAAAGCCTTCTGATGTTCTGATATTATTTATATCAGCACTCAGCAGTACTGTAATTTAATAGGAACACACAAGTATAATTATGCAACAAATTTTGTTATTCAACATTGCTTGGAAGAACATTTTTCGAAGTCTATGAGAATAGGAACGTGTGGGCAAATTAAAGGCAATTTGTGGCTTTTGATTTGGCTGGCCGGGTGAACGAGGAACGGGCCGAAGGGCAAAATATTTCCATCCACTTCACATGGTGGAGCTAGTGTGCCCCGGTATCAAATAGCGTTCTATTCTTTTTTTCCCAATATTTTAATCTAAATGAACACGTTGCTGAAATGTTGAATCTTTCAACAGTTTAATGTTGTAGGCCTGTAAACATTTTGTCGGTACAACATGATGTTCGGGTCGGTTGATTTGGAACGTTGTCTGTGTAGTACACTTGACTCAAGTTGACTGTACTATACCGCTAACGTTCCAAATGTCATCAATTACAGTATTCATGACAAGGCGGTTTGCCTGGTTACCGAAAAACACCTGACGTGAAGAAAATCACTTATGCGAGCGAGC
>JZLH01S0217050.1:24395-42276 GCA_001188425.1 Eucidaris tribuloides
CTAGCGATAACAAGCACTGCCAACAGTTGTCGTCAAGCCTACAACCAAGCCTGACAGTTTCCAAGCATAGCATGCTTAGCAGGCCCAGCACAAATCAGAACGCCCGAATGCGCTTACCGCCGACGTAAAATCCGGGTCGGCCAGCGCTGTCGGCTGCAGCAGGGAGCGCCAAACCGACGGATTTACCACCTGATCGGGAGAAGAGATTCAGATGAGAAGTCGAATCGTTACTTCTATCTTGGTCACAACACGGCACACGCACTGGTAGACACGGAAGATGGCATTTCATCGCACGGCCAAAGTTTAGGGGCGTAGTGAGGCCAGATTCACGCAAGCGAGGTTAGTGCTGCAACACCAAAGACATCTGGTCTTGCGTAAGTTGTGCATCGTACTTATGAAATCACTAGTTTGAGAGCTGATGGCAAATTTGCATGGCCATATTAATGGATGTAAGGGATTTGAAACCATTGAACATGAAGTTACAATCACATCCTCCAACCCGTCACAGGGTTTCCAGTTATCCTGAAAACTCAAGTAAAAGCCTTAGAAATGATTTCCTTGTTTACCAGTTCGGAGGGAAAGTCAAGTGAAATTTTGAGGAAAAATCTAGAAAATGAGTTTCCTTTTTACCAGTGAGAGGAAAGTTGGGCCGAAATTGAGGCAAAAAAAAAGCACTCAAATCAATGGAAAAATTTTATCAATTTTTTAAATTTCTTGTGATCATATCCAAATGGCCAATACCCTTTATATTTGCAAGCAAATTCTTTAAAGGAGAAGGCGCCAGCAAACTAACCAGCGCATAAGTTTAAGAAAATAATTTTAGTTTACTTGCCAACCAAATCAGATTGCCACTGTGCACTGCAGCGGAGCTGACCATGCGTGTAACAATGCATCACGGCTTCGTAGTTAAGCCGCCACTCGTGGTAATATATGCACTGTTGATGATAGCTCCATCCCCCTATTAAGCTGTTTCTGCAAGTTTTGTCGTAGGGTAACTTTACAGACGTAAAATTAAACACAAATTAACTAATTTTATATGGCTTTGATGATGGGTGAGTATCATACAGTACCCCTTATTTATGCTGTTTTGTCACCACTGTACCATAATCTCACAAATACTCACATCATTTTTATCTTAACTATATGCCTCGCTTAGTTGCTGGCGCCTTCTCCCTTTAATTTTGGTTTGTATACCAATGTGTAGACTGAAATTTCAATTTTCTCTGATGAAAACATTGTTCAGTGTCTTTGTTCTCCATGCACAAATGTTGTACAAAAAGTTTGAACCAAATCAGAACTGAAATAAAATAAAATGTTCCAGTCTATCACATTTTCAACGTTTCCATGCGAAATGCAAAAGCATTCATCGTTAATAAATTTCAAAAATAGAAAATTCAGTGATAGTTTGTGATAAGATGACCTGTGCTGACAGTAACTCTTCACACATTGCCAATTTTAACTGCAATTTTGAAATTGTCTTTCAGACTGAAATTACCTTCAGCATTTGAAAAATAGTTTTACTTGTCAGGACTTATCTTGTTTGTCTCTGATAGTTTTACCAAACAATTCATCCTGATCATTCCGTCTCACAGGTGAGCCATCCTCGCTCCTCCAGACCAAGCCACAGCATTCACCAGTAACAACAACTCGCATGCGCTCTCATGTCCGAGTCCTCCGATTCGCGGCAGACGCCATCGTCCTGGCGGTCTGAAAGGTCCTTTTTCATCCCACCAACATAGCCCAGGATGGTGATGACATGAGAGTGAATTTATCTCAGATTAAACCACTTCCCCCGATGGACGCGGCCACGTAAACCTGCCGAAAGTATCCGCAATGATTGATTTTTGTATTTTTTTTATAAGTGTGGGAAAATGTACACATTCCCTTTATTCTTTAAGCAAAGTGCTTGCTGGCTAATATTTGCACTACATATCGGTCCTTTCATATAGTGTTATAAGATATGAAAAATTTAATGGTAATTTAGTTTGTTATATATGCCTTTTTATAGAGAAGAAGGAACAGCTTTTCTAATCCCATCATTAAATGGTAGGCTTTCATTGGGTATTTTCTGACAAATTTTATGTTCTATCACAATTTTTTTCTTCTTTTTTTTTTGTGGTGTGTATGTGTGTAAAATAAAAAAAAAATGTGTACATTTGAAATACATGTTATCAATTTTATCAAAGTAGAATTTCAGTGTACATCGGCAGTCTGCAGAAATCTCAAACATTTGCATTACAATTATACCTGTAAGAAACAATTTACTTTATTGCCTAAACTTTTCAACCACAATGGCGTTAAGTCATTATACAGCGTGGCCCTAAAAGAATGCTACAGATGTATTCGTTAATTTTCTTCAAATCATTCAACAAAATGTCATTGGTGGATTAGTTCATGGGTTAGAACATTCTTTTCTCGCAGCAAAATGAGTACCATTGATCATTAATTTGATTGAGGTGTTTGATCTGAGGGCATATTTTTCGGAGGCAATGTCGTTCCGCCAAATTTACTATTTTTTAACACTCTCAGTGATCATACCGAATATATCTCTCTCGGCGTCTCTAGCCGTGCCAGTACCGGACAAGACCGCGGATGACAATGGAGATGAAGCTGTGCCATCGTCTTCCTTATGAAGCAGAGGGCCATTCCCAGCCCTTTGTTCATCACGGTTTGTTCCGGCTATGGCAACGCTAGACAGCCAGAATATCTTGGCGTTCCCGATGACCGCCACTGTTTGAAAAATTGGCAATTTTGGGAAATTGGCATTGCCTCCGAATAATGGCCTTAGAATCAAAACTTGCCTAACTCAAAATCAATGATCTTGTATCATTTTATTGGAAAAAGATATGTTCCTATACCAAACGAATATAAAAATTAATGACATATTTGCGCGATAATGGTGAAGAAATAACCGGTCATTAAAGAACATGAGCTAGTACAGGTAAGTAATAATGAAAACAATAATGTAATTTCTTTTCTCACAAAGCAAGAGTCTAGACATTAGATAAATCGTGTTGATTTGATATGCGTTTTTTTCCTAAGTTTATACTTTTGATGTATCTTTGCTGATTCGCATCTTTGTAATTATGCTTTCATATTCCTATTTTTTTCGGATATTCAGTGCCCACAAACCAATCACCAAGAGTTCAAACCAGATGCAACAGATGAGAATGCGCGGAAATCTGAATGCCGTGTATTTGGCCAGTCAGGTAAGTGAAAATATTGGTTCACAATAAAAATTTATGTGACCCTTACCGTCCTTGTTATTATCAATAAATGTGCGTACTTGTAATTGTACAACAATATATAGTAGATACGCTCTTGATGACACACAAGAAAAAATTATGGCTTGGAATGGTCACTAACAGAACACACTAAAAATTATGTGATCCTTTATCCTTTTATTATCGAATTGAATTGAATCTCTATTTTTCTTTTTCCATGAATTGAAAAGATAAACATGTACAATATGATTTAATAACGTTGACATTACAACTTACATAAACAGGTATTAAAAATGGCTCACCGGATAAACATATGGAGAATGAGAATTGTATTCCACAAAAGTAATAAAGGTACTTATAAAATTTTGAAGATCTTCAGATCCCTTTATTAATAAACATCATGTGGCATTGTTTGCAAAAAAGATATATTATAGTAGGATACCAGCTTATCATGACACATAAAAAACAGGTGGAATGAGAACTAAGGCAGAATTGTCATCCAGTTAGTGTTTTCCAGATGTAATAGCCAAAATAACTTAATAGCTGAATTGTCTGTTTGCTTGCAGGGCCGTGCATTGACAGGTCTACGTAATCTGGGTAACACATGTTTCATGAACTCGGTGATGCAGTGTCTGAGTAACACGACGCAACTATCCAAGTACTTCATCATTGACGAATACTCGAGAGACATCAACAGGTAATGTACAGTATTCCGTCCTTGATTCGGTTATTGAATAATCAGTGATAAATGACTGTTGTGGATTTTATGTGAACATAATTGTACATGCATATCATGCATTGATGTACATAACGGAACCGAACCGTGCAATAATGTAAGATATTGTCTACAGATTATTATTTTGAAGGTGTACATGTGGCTACATTTGGTCTACATCTCTTTTGGTATCGTGTGAATTCTAAATCTTTTTTCTTGGGTCATTTTCAAATGTGTTTGCCTCAAATGGGCTTGTGAATTCTAAATCTTTTTTCTAGGGTCATTTTCAAATGTGTTTGCCTCAAACGGGCTTGTGTTGGTGCATGTGCATGTGAAGTGGGCTTAGTTTTTATTCTAGACCAATATTTTAAAAGTAGTCATTCAATGTTTTTTATGTGAATTCAATGGTCAAAAGTACATGAACAGTAATTGCAACCTTTTTGTGTGTGTCTGTGTGTGTACATTGGCGTGTGTGTGTGTTTGCATGGGCGTGTGTGTGAGTAGGCGTGTGTGGGTGTGTGTTGGTGGGTGTGTGGAGGTGGGTGTGCCTGTGTGTGCGTCTGGGTATGTACATGTATGTGTGTGTGTGTGTGTGTGTTGGTGGGTGTGTGGAGGTGGGTGTGCCTGTGTGTGCGTCTGGGTATGTACATGTATGTGTGTGTGTGTGTGTGTGTGTGTGTGTGTGTGTGTGTGTGTGTGTGTGTGTGTGTGTGTGTGTGTGTGTGTGTGTGTGTGTGTGTGTGTGTGTGTGTGTGTGTGTGTGTGTGTGTTGTGTGTGTCGAGTAGTCGTGTGTGTGTGTGTGTGTGGTGTGTGTGTGTGTGTGTTGTGTGTGTGTGTGTGTGTGTGTGTGTGTGTGTGTGTGTGTGTGTGTGTGTGTGTGTGTGTGTGTGTTGTTGTGTGTGTCGAGTAGTCGTGTGTGTGTGTGTGTGTGGTGTGTGTGTGTGTGTGTTGTGTGTGTGTGTGTGTGTGTGTGTGTGTGTGTGTGTGTGTGTGTGTGTGAGTGTGTGCACGCTTATTTGTGTGTGTGTGTGTGTGGGTGGGTAGGTGGGTGGGTGGGTGAGTAATTTGTGCATCTGAGTCACTGTGCGTGCTTTTATGTCTACGTGACAGGCTCGAGTATCGAATAGTGGATAGGTCTTTTGGGTATGTAAAATTTAATACAATCAATTTTTATTCTTTTGTTTTTTTCATGATTTAAAAATATTTTTGCAATTTCACAAATTCCATACTCACTGCCATCATCAGTATCAGCTGAAATTATTTCTAATTCAAATTGAAATTCAAATTTCACTTATATACCAATTCTGAACGTACATATGTTTAATATGAGCAGTATTTTTTTAAGAGAATGGTTTATGCCAATTCTACTCGTGCAATAGTTATTAAATGTTAAGTTTTAAGTGTGATTTGAAAGGTTACATAATATTAATTACTTTGTAGCGCATGTGGATATATATATATTTTTTTTGGTATGTGCGTATTGCTATAATGCTAAGTTATGTTTATGTGTGTAAACTGTAAGGGTATTTAATTTATGCTAATTGTCGTGTGCCTGTGCGGGGGCCGTTAGGTGATGTGTGTCGCGTTCCCATGCGGTGGCCTTTAATACATAATATGCATGATATTGTGGGCCCCTGCATGGGTGCGCGACATGAAGTTGGCGGCCTTAGCATTGGAACGCGACGTAATTTTAATTTCAATTTTAATTGTAATATTTGTATGTTTATGATTTAATGTCATATGTGTATGCAAAAAAAAAAACTTTTTATGTAATGCAATGTATTTTAGCCTTCAGGCTACGAATTTGCAATTAAATAAACCATTCTAATAATAATAATAATAATAACAAAAATGAACTGGAATGTATCAACAGAATAATTTTAGGAATGTCAAGTCATTCAATTTTTAAGATTATAAGTTTTACTTTTCTGGAAAAAAAAAATATTTGGTTTTCATGTTTACAAATGAATGATGATACATTTATGGCAGTAGGATTTCAAGTGGATAAATTATAATTACAGGGAAACCCCGTTATAATGAGGTTGTCGGGACTGCCGATTTTACCTCGTTGTAACCGGTACCTCGTTGTAAACGTATACATATATGTATCACACTAAATATAACATGTATGGGACTAGGCATTAACCCCATCTGTTTACTGCTTTTCCTACTTGTTCTGCACCAAAACTATGAATGGAAAGTTGATTATTTTTCAATTATATACTAATCCAAAGTAATAAAGAAAACTAGGTCTCGAAATAAAGCAGCAACCTCCACGCTCGTAACATGCATTATAGTACTGTGTACGGGAGGCAGGTTTGTGTGAGTGACGGGCGAATGTACTGTGCAGTCGTGTGTATTGCACATACACACACACTTGCAGATGAGTCAGGTAGACTGAAGTGCGATTTGCTCTGAAACGATGGGGCAATTTTTGCATTGCCAAAATTTAGAATTTGGTCAGCGCACATTGCGACTTTCATTTCCTCGTTTAAACGGGTGAAATTCTTATATTTTTCTTTATCAATGGGTTGAGAAAAATACCTCATTATAAGCGAAATCTCGCAAAAACAGAGCTCGTTATAAACTGTGCTTCTTTCCATTGAACAGCACGTAAATGAAAACGGGACCGATACCTCGCTATATCCGAGCTCGTTATAACGGGGTTTCCCTGTATAGTGTGTGTGGAGTATTATAGATTAAATGACAAGATATGTAAACAAAATTATTTGTATAGTATCTTGAGCTGAATATAATGTATTCTGATCATTCTGATTATTGTACTGCAGGGATATTTCAGTGCACAGTAATACAAAATAAAAGTTGGAAGTTTGCTTGAAAGAAACAAATCCAGCATGCTTGTAATGTGGGTTTTTGCATTTCCTTTATCTGTTTATTTATTCATTATGATTTATTCATTTATTTATGTATTTATGTATTTATTTGTTCATTTTATTTTTTTATTTATATGTGTATTTATTTGTTCATTTTATCTATTTATTTATATATGTATTTATTTGTTCATTTATTTATTATCATTATTATATTTATTTTATTTTCCTATTTATTATTTTGTTGTGGTTATCTCAGGGAGAATCCATTGGGACGTGGGGGTGAAGTGGCCGATGAGTTTGCCATTGTCATCAAGGCCATCTGGTCTGGCCAGTATCGGTCCATTGCACCCCGAGACCTACGAGACACCGTCACCAAGTACGTGCCGGAATTCCGGAAACACATCGGTCACCACCACGACTCACAGGAATTCCTCCTCTTCTTGATGGATGGACTTCATGAAGACTTAAACGAGGTATAGCAGATCGAATGTTTTTTTTTTTAAGTTTTCTTTAATTTTTCCCCACATATTGGATGTAGAGGTCTTTTGCATTCCATAATTGTATGAACTTTGAAAGTAGTTCAGACTTTTTATGATCTTGCAAAATTGTTTGCTTTTCTGTCTGCATATCATGGACTTAGAAGGTCCATTATGTAATAGATCGAATGGTTGATCTTTCTATTTTTAATGACTCAGAAGAAAGTGGATGACCCAACTGGAACCTACTGCTTTCCAGGCAGCAACACTACCTCCAGGGTATGCTGGATGACAGCAATGCCATGATAAACTGAGTTCAGATTGCCAACAAGAAAAAATATATGAAGTATTTGATCTATAAATGTATTATGGACCTACTTGGTGTGTGATTCTACAAAGAGAACAACAACAAAATTCTGCAAGACTGTAAAATTTTCTCTCTGCGAAACCTCTCATTCATTCAATACACATGAATTTTAGGCTTATTATGAAGTAAAAAGTCATTGCCTACCATGGCTTGTTTGATGTAGATTTAGTCATGAGTAAAAGTGAGCTATGTCGGCTTGTTCTCAAACCGTGAACCTCAAGGTTGTGAACCGGTTCAAACCGTGTGGTGTTTTGTAATGCTAACAAAAGGCTGGGGGAAATATAGTGCTTAATGTGTTCATTTACTGCCTTGCACCAATGCCCCAGGCACATGGTCAGCGAGGTTGTATACTTGCGGGTAAAGAGAAAGTAAACAGACTAGTGGAGAGTGAAGTGGTTGACAGCTTACAACAGGTGGTAATCATCAATTTAGAGGTGATGAATGTCCTGTACAGTAGTAAGTCTATTATTCCCCTGTTGCGTTAGGCCAGAAAAGCATTGAGCCAATTTCTAATGTACTTCTTTGTTCAAATTGGTTGAACCGGATCATGACCTTTCAATCTGTTATCCCCTTGTTTCGTTCGGCTCACAGATGTAAGAACGAACCCACTCACCCCGAGTCAAAAGTGTATCAACTGGCTCATGTTCCCACTTTTGTTTTCTGTAACAATTTTTACTCAATTTAACATAAATTTTGCTTCCCTCTTTCAGGTGCGTAAACGAGAATACATCAAAGAGGAGGACTTCAGCAAATTCCCCGATGAAAAGGCCGCTGCCCTCTCCTGGGCTAACCATGAAAGGCTAAACAGGTCCATCATCGTCGCCCTTTTCCAGGGTCAGTTCAAGTCCACCGTGGAGTGCCTATCGTGTCACAACAAGTCCGTCAAATTTGAGGCTTTCATGTATCTCTCACTACCCATCCCATCCAACAGTAGGTGCACACTGCAGGTAAGAAATTGGGAGTAACTACTTTATATAATCTAGATTCTTCCGGTGTCATATTGCAGTTTATATAGACAGATTAAGGTTTGGTGAACAATTCAACATTTGCAGCTGCCATGGGAGGGGGGGGGGGGGTGTTGATGTAGGAACATATGTAAAAACAAAAAATCCAGGTGCATACTTGTGTATTGCCATCACTGTCGGAAATAGGAGTACATAAATGGATTTTATTCATCATACTTGAAAACTTGGACTCAAATACAGTACTGTTGATCACACTTTTATGAGAGAAGTTGTAAAATGGGTAGTAACCTTAAAGGTTAGTGACATGATTAGGAATACTTGACTTGAAAATGCCTCAAGAACCAAATGAGTTGAAATATATACCAGCTGGAGTAGATTTCCCAGATGAAAGGATTTGTCTGTAATTTGTTTACTTAAGGAGAATCTAGCATGAACGTATTCCTATTGTAATTTTATCGTGCCCCGATAGATATAACAAGCCATAGAGAGCTACACAACAGGTTTGCCTGCCACGAGGTATATTGACATTTGTTATTTTAGAATGAGCCGACGTTTGACTACATACAAGATTTTCCCAGATTGGCTTAATGAATTAGCTTGAATGGATTTTTAGGTATCATCGAAATCCACACAAAATGCCTGCAAATACCTCTTTGATCCTGCATATACACAAACACACGAAGATGTTTATGCAAAATAAAATGCGTATTATACAAATATACCAAGCTGTGAGAAAGTATAGTGGGAATTATCTATTTGAGGAGGGACTGGTATAGTAATTTTTTTCCGAGGGGCGAAGCCCCGAGGTAATATATTACCACCAGTCCCTCCGAAGATTTCACTATACTTTCGAACTTAATGCTTGGTATAATTGTTTTATATCCCTCCAACTTAATAAAACAATAGCAATTGCTCGTTACGCAAACTTCAAAAGTGGTGTTGTGCTGATAAATTGAAATGCGTAGATTGCTGCCGTCTGCTTCCCAAAATGGGGTGTATGCAACTGATGAATTTGCTGTGCAATATGTACACAGCCCCACACGTCACATGCGGTCTGGCGCAGTAAGCTGCAGCTGAACACGATGCGAGTCAAATTTCTGTAATTTTTCCACATTTGAATTGATGATTCAGAAATCGGCGTAATAATTTGAAGGGTTAATGTGAAATCTTCATTACAACACCAATGAAATGTAAAAATAACAGTAAAATCATAAAATACCAAAGAAATTAGACTCTAAAATTGTCGTTTTGAGTGTTGCGGCGATCGAGACGCCATTTTGTTTCTGAGTAATGAGCATGCGCAGTATGCGCAGTGCTGACGACACAAAAATAGTGAAAAGTATACAGAGCTTTGGCGAGGATTTTTAATTTCTAGTAAAATTATTTTTGATCGTATGAGCATCAATCAACCAATTGCGATTTAGAAAATGCTCATGAATATTCACGGAGGGACATAATATACAATAATCATAAAATCCTGCTTTTTTCACAAACAGGACTGCTTGGCTCGATTTTCGCAGCCAGAGAAGCTGTCAGGAGACAATGCGACTCACTGTTCTCATTGCAAGGCACATCGGAACTCCAAGAAGACCATCCTCATTTGGAAACTGCCTAGAATACTGCTTATACATCTGAAAAGGTAAATTAAAATCAGTCTTACCAGTGATCATTGAACCTGCTGTTAAGTGACAGCTTGCAGCATGGCACAAATATTCTTTGTCATTGTAATGTCAACTGTTATTTTTCTTAACCCGTTCGGGATTAAGTATGAGATATCTCCGGGTGGGGTCCGTGGACAATGCATGTTAAAGTGAAATCAAATTGTCTCCAATGGGTTAATACCAAAACAGACTTGGGGGTGGGGGGGGGGGCGAATAATGGCCTGTTTCAACAATTTTTGCACAAACTTTCTAATGCGAGAAGATCTCACTAAATTTTTCTTTGAAGTTTCGTGCATCTTTTATGACCATATTGCAAAGATTATGGGTACTGTTGCAAAGTTGCTGAACTTTACCTATGTGCACCTCAATTTGAAAATTGGAAAATTGCTAATTTTTGTGATTTCTATATAAATCGTAGTATGGAAATTGTGTTTATTTTCAAATTCATTAAACTTTCATTTTTCCTTTTAATCTTTGTAAATAATATATTTTGTGCTTAAAATAGTCAAACATTAGTCCAAAATTACCCTTAGTTAAAATGGGAGAAATACATAAGTTTAAAGGTACAAATAGATACATAAGAAAATGGCAAAACAACAAAAGTCTGGCTTTTCCAACTTTTTTGCGAAAGTAATCAAATCTCATCACAATAAGTATGTGTGATGTCATGAGTCTAAAGACTTAAGCATTTAAGTGTATTAATATGGACATAACCATCAAACCTTTTACAAACTTCTCAAATCCTTCTCGCATGCAGGTTCTACTATGAGGGTATGTGGAGACAGAAGTTACAGACGTTTGTGGACTTCCCACTGCGAGATCTCAACATGGCCAACCATACCCGGGGGCCAGCTCCACGTGGGTTGTACCAGCTGTATGCCGTCTCCAATCATACAGGAACATTAGATGGTGGACACTGTAAGTTGTTGGTTTATGGATCATTGATTCCATAAATCAGAAGCCAAATGTGTGACATATTTTTGTCCTGTAACGTAGTTTAAACTTCTACCAACCTTAAAAAATTTGTCATTAAAGGGGAATGAAACCCAGACATCTTAATGAATTCAGAGAGTACAGAACAATACAAGATGGAAAATAGTGAATGTTTGAGCAAATTTGGTTGAACGGTTCAAGAATTATGATTGTTCAAAGTTTATTTAATCTTTGTTATGGAGGATCCTTAAATTGGCAACTCTACCCACTTTTCAGATGAAAGTGTGGAGAACTTCCCATTGGATTTGTACACAAATTTTCAATTTTCTGAAGGGTCAGTTGAGAAAGTATCTAAATTCTTTCAGAAAAATAGTAGAATCATTTTTGCTAGGACATACTTCAAGCAAGAGCAATTCAGATATTTGATAAAAAGTGAGAATAAGTGAAAATTTGTGTACAAAATCAATGTAGAGTTCTCCACACTTTCATCTAAAAAGCTGGTAGAGTTGCCAATTAAACGATCCTCCATAACAATGATAAAATAAACTTTGAACAAACATAACTCGTGAACCATTCATCCAAATTTGTTCAAACTTTCACTAATTTCCTTCTTATATTGTTCTGTAATCTCTGAATGCAGGAATGTGTCTGGGTTTCATTCCACTTTAAACTTTCACCCACGACTGAGCTTTCTCAAGCCAAGTGGTCAGTCACATGTTTTCTAGTTGCTGTCTGCTGTCTTGTGGGTGAAAGCTTGTCGACAAGGTTGATAGAAGTTTAAAGGGAGAAGGCGCCAGCAACTAACAGGCATAAGTCAGCAGGACGCTGACATGCGGACCTAATGCATGCCACGCGACGTTGTTACCGCACCTGGTACTGTATGCACCTGTTTGAATGATAAGCTCCTCCCCCTATAGCTGTTCTGCAAGTTTTGTCTTAGGGTAACTACAAAGATCGTAAACTAAACACAATTAAGCTCATTTATAGGGCTTGATGAGGGTGAGTATACACAGTCGCCCCTATTTAGGCTTTTAGTCACCATGTACCATAATTCTCACAAATACTAAAAAGCACGAATGTCATTTTGTATTCTTAAACTTATGCCTGTAAGTTTGCTGGCGCTCTCGCGTTTAACTCTATACATCTGCGGGCAGGGTTAATTGTTGGGGATCAATAATGATATGCCGGGAGGGCGGGGGGGGGGGGTGGAGGGGGGGCTTACGATCTCAGCTGTCGACTATAATTAAATGATTATCCCCAACCGATAAAAGTTTTCTCTATTATTTTTGTCCTGGTTACATTTAACAACATGATTTATGATGGTTACATGTTGACGTCATTAATATTGAATATTACACAATATGGATTAACAAACCCTATGTCATTTTCAGATTAATGAGCTCTCAGGTACAAATGTATAGAAAATTGGTGTGTTTGTGTTTGCAATAACAAACCTTTCGGAATAATGAGTATCACACATTCATGACATACTTGAGTCACTCTACTTGCCCAAGTGTACTCTAGTCATAATTGCCAACAAGTGATAAGATATTTCTCTTAATTCTGACAGTAAAGGACACCAAAATATCTCACTTGGCATGTGATAATTTGTACTTACGTATTGTTCTGATTGTATCAACATAGTTTCAAAAATGATCAATCTAAATACAACAGATACACTATCCTACTGCCATATTTTATGGCTTATGTGAAAACTAGATAATATGAATATGAAATGAATCCAATTTAGGTCATTATGAGTGAAAAGCAGTGAACATATACTGGGAGTTGGCAGTTTGTTAATAGGTTTGCCATGTAAGGGTTGGGTGTACAGCATAACCCATCATTACAATTATCACAAAAGCTTATAAAATATTCACCATTTTGTATATAACTGTGTATGAGTTGAGGTGACAAATCTTCATATCTCAAATATTGTAAATGTTCTTGAGAGCCAAAAAACATGGTTGCTTTGACATTAAAACAAATAGGATAGCCTTCTTTTTACCTTCCCATATTGTAAGGGTTTTCAAACTATTTTTTTCCATGAAGATCCAGATGTGATGTCCATATTATTGGAAAGTGAAAGGTCCAGAACAATAAGCAAAATTACTTCATCAAGTAATCGATTACTTCCGTATATAACAAGTTCATAAATCTACACATTTCTGCAATTACAGTAATGACCATTGTGATTTGAGGAAAATGAGGATTGTTCTATATCTGATTGAAGGGGCATTGTTATAGTTTCAAAAAATAAAAATTTAAATTTAGAAAGGCAGAGCCTCGTGATGCAGGTTGACATACCCCATCTCAGACTTCATGAAACAGAAACACTTGCCATAGTAGCTTTATCTTTTGAGATTGATCTCGGATGTGGATGGAAAAAATTTGGCCTGCTAGCTAAAAGATTTCATTCAATTTTTTTTTTTCACCAAAAACAGACAAAAATAGGTTGTCTCACTCCAGTGAGGTCACATGGTACTGATGAAGTCTAGAATATTTATTGCATATCTATATCTCTCTCCAACACAGACACTGCTTGCTGTCAGAATGCAGTCAACAAGAGGTGGTACAAGTATGACGACCATGAGGTGTATGATGCATCCCAGAACAGCATCAAGGTCAGTGAGATATGTCTAATCCTGATAAACATAACATAAAAACTCTGTATTCATGAAAGAGACATGGCGTCTATATTTGAGGTGTGTAGGCCAGTTTGTATCAAGATAAATTTTTCTTCTACAAAGAGTTTCCATTTCCTTTGCTGTGGCATAAATCATGTGTTGAGGAGGTAGTGACATAGCTTTTATGCAGTGTATGTACTTTTACTAATTAGACAAAGAGTAGATTCTTTCTTCCATTTTGACACAAGCAGCTTTCCGTACATTGTCTTAAGTGAATTAATGAAACATTTTTAATTGACTAGAAATCCTTTTTGGAGGAACTTCACCATTACTTACATTACTTACAGTCACCATTACTTAAATACATCATAAGTCAGGGCAAATTTATGAATTATGGAAAATATGTGCATTCTTCGGGATATGTATACAAATATATAAGAATAGTGTTGCATGGGAATTGGTATTCTTCAAATCAAGTTTTGTCAGAATTTATTTGATATTTGTGTTTGTAACTTTTGTTGATCATTACAGAGTTCAGCCGCCTACATTCTTTTCTATTCATCCATCGGACTGTCACCACCGTGACGGAATAACTCTACACGTAGCATCTCTCCATTGAAGTGAAGATGCTGATAAAGAGATACCATTTAGACAAGAAAAGATGTATCATCAATATGTCATCTTTTTGCTTCAACAAAAGTAACTGGAACCAGCACTGGTCCTACATGAAGCAGATAATCTCGCTAGTAAGAATGGCAAGGGGTTTATCTTGTGCTATGTGCCGCCTCAAGACATAAAATCATATTGTATCATGTGGAAACAACAGCAATAGTTACAGACTTGACAATTGTACATTACTTACCAAATGTCTGCTGAACAGTTGTCATTTGATCATCAGATCTGACACAATGTTTTTAATCTGGATTTGTTTTATTTGTTTATTATTTATTTATTTTATTTGTTTGTAATTTTATTTTAATTTGTTGTTGTAGAGTACATTCTTGCCCAAATGAATGTTAACTGTGTCGAGTCAGTACATCTGGTGTTGCACCTATAATGTTAGTTGTGATATGTATGTTTGTATGACACACTGTTGGCTGATGGAGTCAACATTGTATTGAATGAGTCCAAGGCAGAAAACCTACCATTTACAATGTTCTGCCAAGCTGAGCAGAGAGTAGTCTTTCTTAAGATCTGCTTGCATAAGCAAGTATGTTTCTTTTTAGCTGTTATGTTGTAAAGAATTATTGGCAGACAGTAAATGTTCTCAGTTCCTGTCAAAAGTAAACAATACAATTTCAAAAGCTCATGTGCCAAATCAAAATTATTTTACAATACTTTCATTTCTCTCATTCTATGAGCTGATTTTATTTCACAACAAATTAATATGGTTTGTTACAATTAGAACCATATACATCCTATCATAAAAGTTTACATATAAATATTTATAATGCTTCCTGCATTGCTATCAGAGCAAGTGACAAATCATTAGGTTGCAGGGATTGTGCTCAACTTTCTCGCTGCTAGCCAGATATCTGTAAACAGTTTGGTGAGCTGGCATTACTGTATAAATCTTACTAGTCTGCCTGCGAATTAACATATTTGTACAAGCAATTGGCTAGTGAGTGTGTGTTATTTACCTAAATAATATACTGCCTGTAACTTGGTAATTTTACCGTTTGCCATTGATCTTTGAGACATTGCATACTTTCAGGAATATTTGGAAAGAAATTCCTGTGAAAGCCGACAAATTAGCTAAGAAGCAAATAATGACCAAAAATGATGACGAGAGAAGCATGCTTTGGTCAACTTTTTTTATGAAATGCAGATCAATAAAAGTTCAGTGATAAAATATTATGGAAAATGTTGATTTTAGTTATCTGATATATCACATACAATTTTTTCTTGTTTTATGTTTTTGTTTTTATGTATTTTTTGGCTTTATTTTCTTTTAAGTGTTATGACTTAAAGACGTCTTCTATTTCTTAAAGGAAAAAGGATAGGGTCTAACCGGAACCATCATCGAAATGCTTCAAATTTCTATGGAATATAAAATGTATACTCTTTAAATGTGATGCAAAAATCTGCAAATGAAATGCATGTTTAATTTGTTCTGTATATATGGGAAATTGTACATATAAGAATTGCAGTAACAAATACATATATAAATATATATATTTCTATTTAAACAGAAGTCCTTCAGTGATGAATGTTTTATTTTTTTTATGTACACCTGTATAACAAGCTCATGGAAAGATTGGTCAGTACAATTTGTAAGGGTGTGTGGGAAAGGTATGAAGCGGTGGTAGAAATTAGAGCGATTTAGATATAAGTTAATTTGAGTGCAATCATAAGTAGATAGTATAGACGAGGTACAGATATACACTGCACACAAGTACTTCTTAACTAGTTCAACAACATTCTTTTTTGTTTTTATTCATGGTGTGGAAATTAGTATGTGGTTGTGTGTGCGTGTTTGCAAAGTACTGGTATGCAGAAATCATAATACAGCAACTTTTCTGAAAATAAGTAAGAAAGTAATGAAATACTGCCAAAAGAAAATGATTTGATGATAAATGTCAATTTTGTCTCAACAAAAAAAATTCCTTTTGCATGATCGTGATATGATTATTGGTGTCATAAGCTAGGACCAACTTGCCATTTGATAATATTCGAGAGACTAATGAACATGTAGGAGGAGTTCACTAAACCAATGTGTACATACAGTCAAAGCTGACAGCTCTTGCGTTGGTAGAATATTATTAAAGAATATTTAAATTTGCCTTTCACAGTGCGATTAAGCACTAAACTTAGTAGCAGTCTGAGTGGTCTAGTGGTATGACGCCGAACTAGTATCCAGGAGGTTGTGGGTTCGCTCCCCACCTGAGTCAGCCGTGATTTTTTTCACTATGACTCAAAATGAACTTGGTGTAGTGCGTAATTGCATCATGAAAGGCAAATTAAAGATTTTTTAACAGTCTTATCTTTTTCCAAATGTTAGCCAAGAAATTTAACCAGTCCCTGTTCCTACAGTTTGTCAGTGTTTGCAATTTAACCCGTATTCATGGATGACAGATCACTTGTAATACTTATATTTTTCAATACATGTACAGCGTGTCCCAGAAAAAATGTTCCTCTCATAGACCACAGAATGATTACCAAAATCAAGTTTTATACCCAATTAAGTTTACATATTTAGAAAGCCCACTTATTTTTGTGTCGCAGATACAATACAATACAATAACTTCTTGTATAGCGCATTTCCAGTTTCAGAACTGCACTTAAAAACTTATACAATTATATAAAATTAAGATCAGGATCTTATGATATTGTGGCATTTTCTCCCTGCAAATTCATTAAAATAAACTGCTTCTCAAAAAGATGCAGACATTTTAAAAATTTGTTTGTTGTTGCATGTTCACCCAATTCAACTCATCACTTGTCGGTGTGTTACTTCCGACATGCATTGATAGTTTTCTGTGTTTGTTGCACCGAGTGCAACCCATACCTTTTTGCAGGCTTCACCCGAAGATTACAGAAAGTTGAACAAATGATTATATGTTAAAGGTAAACGACATGATTGGGGGTAGTCCTCAACTTGGGGTGAAACTATGGTAGCATCAATTAAACTGTGCAAGTATTCTACTGTTAAAATTTGGTAGTCAAAAGTTGACTCATTCTAAAACAATTTTTATGCCTCCGCAACGAAGTTGCCGGAGGCATCATGTTTTCGGGTTGTCCGTCCTTGCGTCCGTCCGTCCGTCCGTCCTTCCGTCCTTCCGTCCTTCCGTCCTTCCGTCCGTCCGTCCGTCCGTTACCGGATCTCGTTACCGCGATAACTTGAGAACCCCGGATCGGATTTTGATGTAACTTGGGTGTAGTATGTATTATGAGGCACCAATGAACTGATTAGATTTTGGAGCTGGGTCAAAGGTCAAAGGTCACCGGGCCTTAAATATGTCTGATTTGGGCTCGTTACCGCGATAACTTGAGAGCGGCCGGTCGGATTGTCATGTTACTTGGGTGAAGTATGTATTATGAGGCACCAATGAACTGATTAGATTTTGGAGCTGAAAGG